>AWUE01015116.1:0-14282 GCA_001974825.2 Corchorus olitorius | reverse complement strand
CCTTCTATTTTGATGAATTTTCTAACTTCTTTTGCTTCAATGATCAGATCAACCTAATTAGTCAAGCTTGGGATTGGAATTCTTCTCATAATTATCTTTCTTCTATTTAAATTACTTGCACTTATTTTAATTTAGTTCATAGTTTAATTTCAATTTATCAAAAACTCCTTGATTTATTTTTGTTGTTAGAAAGTAGCTAGTGAACAACTCCCTGTGGTTCGACCTAGACTTGCCCTGTCTATAGGATTAGTTTAGTAATTAATTTTTGGTGGTAAACGACACCCATCAAATTTTTGGCGCCGTTGCCGGGGAGTTAAGTAGATTAGCTACTTTTATCTTAGTTTTAGTTTAAATTTTTTATTTTTATTGTTCTCTTTTGCTTGTCGTTTTTGGTTTCTTTTGAGTTGGCTTTCAGGTAGTGCATGACTCGTAGAACAGAAGGATTACCACCTGAATACAAGATAATCCCTGAGATCGAAAGGTTTGCTCAAAGTCAAATTTCACAAAGAAGGCAAACAATGGAATGCGAAAGACAGGACGGAGAAAGAGCGAATAATCATGTTGCAGATCCACCACCACCTGCACTTCCTCCACCTCAGAATCGGAACGCTCCTCCACCTCAGAATCGGAATATTCCTCCACCGATTCCCATTGCTCAACCAGCAAGAGTGGTGGACAATAGGCCTATGAGGGAGATCATGGCTCCTAACTTGAATAATCTTCCTCTCTGCATTCAATTTAATAGGCTTAATGTTCCTTTTGAATTAAAAACAGGATTCATTCATTTATTGCCTAAATTTAATGGTTTGTCTGGGGAAGATCCCATTAAGCATATTAAACGATTTCTAGTGATTTGCTATTCTACAGGACCAACAGGAGTTGAAGAAGATGAAGTTAGGATGCGTGCCTTTCGTCTCTCACTTGAAGGAGCAGCAAGGGATTGGCTGGATGATCTACCAATCGGAAGCATTGATTCTTGGGCAGCTCTCATTGCAGCATTCTTCGAGAGGTACTTTCCTTCTACGAAGACATCTTTGATTCAGAAACAGATTGTTGGGATTGAGCAAAATGATGGAGAGAGTTTGTATGAATATTGGGATCGATTCAATAGGTTGGTTGGTAGTTGTCCTAATCACATGTATTCAGATCTTCAGTTGTTGCATGCTTTCTTTAATGGACTCTTTGTGATATAAAAGAAATTACTCAATTGTTCTACTGGTGGAGATTTAATGCTTAAGAATACTGATGAAATTCGGAGACTGATAGAATCTCAAGCTAGGGCTTCTCATGGGTATGGAGTCGATGAAAGAAGGGTGCATAAGGTTAAGGAAGCTACCATCAACACTGCTCGATTGGAACAACAAATTTCTCAACTTACTTCATTGGTGAAGAATCAATTGGGCATAGGCAAAAATCAAACGGTATGTGGTTTATGTGCTTCGATTGATCACCCTACTGATATTTGTCCTACTCTATTTGAAGATCAGGTGGAAGAAGCCAATGCAGTAGGATATCAGGGATCCAATAATTATAAGCCTGGGTGGAAGGATCATCCCAACCTGAGGTATGGTAATCCCAATAATGCTATCAGACCACCTTACCAATCACAACCTGCAACTTCAGGACAAAGGAATGCTCAAACTCAACCAACAAATCAAGGGCAGAGCTTAAATTTTGAAGCAATGTTGCAGAAGTTGGGTGAGACTCAATTGCAGTTGACTGAAAGTCAGTTGAAAACTAACGAGAATATGTTGAGACATGAAGGAGAGCTCACGAGCATCAAAAATCAAATAGGACAACTTGCTAATGCCATGAGTAGAATAGAAAGTCAACTCTCTGGGAAAATTCCATCTCAAACAATTGACCCAAGAGCGGAACTTAAGGCAATTACTTTGAAATGTGGTAAGCAAGTTGGTGATCTTCGTGAATTGGAGAAGGAGCGTGAAACTTTGGTGCAAAACAAGGAGATTTTGTCCCCTGATGCTTGCCGCGAGCAGGGAGGGTCCCTTGACGAAAACGGGGAAGACCCCCTGGACTTAAGCGGGAAGGTTACCTTGCCACACACAGGGAGCCCCAGAAGCATAGAGAACGACAATACTGACCTTGCCACACGCAGGGAGCCCCAGAAGCATAGAGAACGACAATACTGACCTTGCCACACCCAGCAAGCCCCCTTGCCGATCCCAGACTGCACCAGAATTCTCCAATGACAACCCCCTAGTTTCAAAGGGTCAGGTAAACTCTAAACTTCCTAACCCCAATATCAAGACTAATGCTTGCCTTCCTCCTTTTCGTTCTCGTTTAGCTAAGAAGACCAAAGTGGATGTTGACAATGAAATCTGGGAGACTTTCAAGAGGGTGCAAGTTAACATCCCTCTCATTGAAGCTATAAAACAAGTTCCCCGCTATGCCAAATTCTTGAAGGATCTCTGCACCAACAAGAGGAAGCACAAAGGGAATGAAAGGGTAAGCCTGAATGAAAATTGTTCTACCATCCTTCAAAGAAAATTGCCAGTCAAGTGCAAAGACAAAGGTTCATTTTCCATCCCTTGTACAATAGGAGATAAAAAGTTTGAGAAGGCATAATGTGATTTAGGTGCTTCAATAATATTATGCCTTACTCAATTTACATTAATCTTAGCATTGGTCCTTTGAATGAAACCGGCGTGATAATTCAACTCGCCGATCGGTCTAACGTTTATCCCGAAGGGATTGTTGAGGATGTGCTTGTGCAGGTTAATGAGCTTGTTTTTCCAGCTGATTTCTATGTACTCAAGATGGAGGAGGATGAGCTTGATCTTCGACCTATTCCTCTGCTTCTAGGAAGACCATTCCTTCGCACTGCAAGGACAAAGATTGATGTGTATGAGGGAATCTTGACCATGGAATTTGATAACCATATGATCCGGTTTGATATTTTTGAAGCCATGCGTTACCCTAGTGATGTGCATGCTGTTTTCTCTGTTGATGTTATAGATACATTAGCAGATCAGGCTTTGTTGCTTGATAATAAGGATGGGGTGGAAGTTGTTTTACATAATGGGTTGGATGGTAAGGATTATGATAATCATGACATGTCTCTTCCTGATAGGTTTTCTGAGGTAATATCTGATTTGAATTCCATTCCTTCTAAGGATAAGAAACATGATTTATTGTATTTGGACTTACCTATACCCTTCTTCTAAGTCACTTCCATCAATCATTAAACCACCTATGGTCGAACTGAAACCTTTGCCTGATCACTTGAAATATGTTTTTCTTGGTTCTAATAATACTTTACCTGTTATCATCTCTAGTAAGTTAACCTCTTTGCAGGAAGAGAAACTTTTGAGAGTTCTTAGGGAATACAAGGAAGCCATTGGATGGAGCATTGCCGACATTAAAGGGATTAGTCCTTCGATTTGCATGCACAAAATCCTTCTGGAAGATGGAGCAAACCTGTTAGACAACCTCAAAGGAGGCTAAATCCCAATATGATGACGGTTGTTAAAGATGAGGTAGTCAAACTTCTTGAAGCTGGAATCATCTACTCCATCTCTGATAGTTAATGGGTAAGCCCAGTTCAATGTGTTCCTAAGAAATCAGGTATGACAGTGGTGAAAAACCAAGATGATGAGCTTGTTGCAAAAAGAGTTCAAGATTCCTGGAGGGTTTATATTGATTACAGGAAATTAAATGAAGTAACTCGAAAGGATCACTTTCCACTCCCTTTTATGGATCAAATGCTGGAAAGGTTAGCTGGTCATGAGTTCTATTGTTTCCTTGATGGTTATAGTGGCTATTTTCAGGTACCCATTGCTCCTGAGGACCAAGATAAGACCACATTTACTTGTCCATACGGAACCTTTGCATATCGAAGGATGCCTTTTGGTCTTTGCAACGCTCCCGCTACTTTTCAAAGGTGCATGATGAGCATATTTCAAGATTATGTAGAACAAATCATTGAGGTATTTATGGACGACTTCTTAGTCTATGGTAACTATTTCGATTCTTGTTTAGATAATCTTGAATTGATCTTGAGTAGATGTAAAGATACTAACCTTGTTCTAAACTCTTCTAAATGTCACTTTATGGTTGATCAAGGAATAGTTTTAGGCCATGTTGTATCAAGTAGAGGTTTAGAGGTAGATAAAGCTAAATTTGATGTTGTTCAGAATCTACCTTACCCCTCTACCGTGAGGGAAGTGCGTTCTTTTCTTGGACATGCAGGTTTTTATCGTAGATTCATCAAAGATTTTTCCAAGATTGCCACACCTTTAAGCCATCTACTTCAGAAAGATGTAGAGTTTCATTTTGATGACGCATGTAAAAAGGCATTTGATGCCTTGAAACTCGCCTTGACATCTGCACCCGTTGTTCAACCACCTAGATGGGACATGCCTTTCGAGCTTATGTGTGATGCCAGTGACAATGCCGTTGGAGCTGTTTTAGGGCAACGAGTTGACAAACTTGTTCATGTCATCTATTATTCTTCTCGTACTCTAAACTCCGCTCAGAGAAACTACACAACAACGGAAAAAGAGCTTTTAGCTATTGTTTTTGCTTTAGAAAAGTTTCGCTCCTATTTACTCGGAGCTAAAGTTATTGTTTTCTCTGACCATGCAGCTCTTAGGTACCTTTTGACAAAGGAGTCTAAACCTCGCATGATCCGTTGGATTCTATTGTTGCAAGAATTTTACATTGAGATCAAGGACAAGAAAGGTGCTAAAAACCTAGTTGCCGATCATCTCAGCCGCTTACATATTGACGAGGATGCTACTCCATTAGGTGATTTCTTTCCTCATGAGAACCTTTTGATGTTAGATTCTGAATTGCCTTGGTATGCGGATATTGTGAAGTATTTAGTTTCTGGACTATTACCTAGTGGTTTGAATAGGCACCAAAAGGCTAAGTTGAGCTGTGATGCTAAGAATTATTTGTGGGATGAACCTTATTTGTGGCATTTTTGTTCTGATCAAATAGTTAGAAGATGCATCCCGCAACATGAACAAGCATCCATTATAGATTTTTGTCATTCATATGCATGTGGTGTCACTTTGGACCCAAGCGGACCGCAAGGAAGGTGCTTGAATGTGGATATTTCTGGCCATCCATTTTTAAAGATGCATACAAGACTTGTAAAACTTGTGATAGATGTCAAAGAGTAGGAAATTTATCTCAAGGAGATCAAATGCCTTTGCATCCCATACTTATTGTTGAAATTTTTGATGTTTGGGGTATTGACTTTATGGGTCCTTTTCCTAATTCTTCTGAAAATTTCTACATCTTGCTAGCATGTGATTATGTGTCTAAGTGGGTGGAAGCTATAGCCACCAAAACTGACAATGCTAAAGTAGTTGTAGAATTTGTCAAGACTAACATCTTTAACAGGTTTGGCATCCCTAAGGCCTTAATCAGTGACAAGGGCACACATTTTTGCAATAATGTGATACAATCTCTTGTCAAGAAATATGGGGTAACTCATAAGGTTTCAACAGCTTATCATCCCCAGACAAGTGGTCAGGCGGAAGTTTCTAATCGGGAAATTAAGTTAATTTTGGAGAAAACAGTGAACCCGAATAGAAAAGATTGGAGTGCAAGGCTTCCTGATGCTCTTTGGGCCTACCGCACCGCTTACAAAACTCCCTTAGGGATGTCTCCCTATCGGTTGGTCTATGGTAAGGCTTGTCATTTACCAGTGGAGTTGGAACATAAAGCTTGGTGGGCTGTGAAGCAGTGCAATATGGATATTGATGGGGCTGGTCTGCATCGAAAACTTCAACTCCAAGAGTTAGAAGAGATTCGGAATGATGCCTTTGATAATGCCGCCATTTACAAAGACAAGACGAAGAAGTGGCATGACAATATGATCAATAGGAAGTCATTCTTTGTAGGTCAAAAAGTTCTGCTATTCTACTCACGTCTTAAACTTTTTCCAGGTAAACTCCGATCTCGGTGGGATGGACCTTATGAAGTAGTGAAAGTATACCCTCATGGAGCAGTTGAAATTCGAGACCCGAAGACATCTCCAACTCTCAAAGTTAACGGGCACCGATTGAAGCCATTTTATGAGGGACTCAAGGCTTGTGTCGAGTACTTCCAAGACCTCGATGAACCTGTTTACCCACCATCACCAATTCCTTGATCACTCTTGGATATGTCGAGCTAACGACAATAAACAAAAGCGCTTTTGGGAGGCAACCCATTCTTTTAAATTCCTTTTAGTCTCTTTTCAAACTTTTTTATTATTATTAATCTTGTGTTTTTATTAATTTTACTCTTGTCTAGTGCATTTGTTAGTAATTTTCATGGTGGACAGGTTGAGAACAGCGAAAATTAAGCCAAAGTAATCCCTGAGGCTTACCGAGTACAGCAAGGGTTACCTTGACGAATGCGGGGAGGCCCAAAGCCAAATTTCCTGAGACTGCCCGCTCACGGGGAGGCCCCCCCTTGATGTGAACGGGGAGCACCAGGGAAACCTCAGAAACTGAAATCAAATTCTTTGTTTCCAAAAAAAAAAAAAAATTTCGAAACCCTACTGGCGTCACCCAAAGCAGCAATTTTTTGTTCTTCCCTTATTTTTCTTTCTAGCGCCACCAACATTTTTTTCCAACCCCACTTTCTCTCTATTTTCGTCTTTCCCTTTTCTAAACCCATCAAATTTTCTAGCGCCGCCAACAATTTTATTTTATTTTTTTCTTTTCTCAAAACCATCGACTCCTCTTCCCTTATCTTCTTCCCCTTCTTCCTTCCTCCTTTCTCTATTCAATCTTGGCTCACCCGATTTCAGCACTTTCTCTCACCCCCAAAACACCACCTTTTCTCAGCAGATCCGACGCTCCTCCCTACCCGCATCAGCTTCCCAAGGCGTAACAACCTTCGTCAACCCAAAGAGCAGCATCGCCCTATCCTTGGCGCAACCTAACACATCTCGTCGGTAGTGGGTACAGGTTTTTGCGTTTTGCTGTTTCGGGTATTGGATTACTGACATTAATTGGCTTTGCATGAATTTGCTGGAATTATAGTGGAAATTTTGATTTAATTTCTACTCTGCTTTGAAATCCTTGTGCCATTTATTGGGTTGGTCTTACTGCTGCATTACTTGAATTGGGAAGTGGAAATTGTGGGTCTATTACATTGCATTTGCTTTGGGTATCATGTCCAAAAGAAGGAAAGCTCGTGCTAATAGAGGTCCCATGGATGAAGATGAGCCACACTTTATTACAGTAGAAGCAAAATTGTGGTATGATAAGATGGCAACCAATGATTTTGTGGTTGAGCAAAGAGTTCCAACATCCATTGATGAAGAATATCACATTACTGCTGCTTTTGCACATTTTGGATGGGCTCCAATTCTAAATTTGCCTGATAATTACTGTCCTCGGCTAGTACGGGAATTCTATGCCAACATGAAGGAGCGATCTATAGTGGATTGTTTTGATTTGTCATCAAGGGTCAAAGGAGTAGAAATTGAGATCAATTCGGCAAATCTTCATCAATGTTTCGGAGTGAAGCGCACCGGTCCAAGCAACCATCATCGAGGAAATCCATCTTGCAGCCCGTTTTTCCAAACCATTTGTTTTTCCCTGTCTTATCACTGAGGTTCTTCGCCAATTTAAGGTGGACTTCTTGGATGAACATTTAGAACCAGTGCCTACTACAAGTGATGATAACATGCTGGAAGCATTTGGTTTCATTAACAGAAACGGGACTTGGGAAAATGATCATCGGGCAGAATACCAATCCACACCTTTGGTCCAAATTCCTGCTCCTCCGAGGCGCGCTAAGAAAAAGTCCGCTGCTTCTTCTTCCACTCATGATGATCCTGAATTGACTGCCTGCTTGGACGCTATTGAGGGTTCTCAGACTCAATTATTAGCTGGGCAAACAGAGCTACTAGCTGGTCAAGCAGAATTGCGAGGATACTTTCTTCATATTACGCAGCACCTTGGCTTGCAACCTCCACCACCATGATGCTTCCCTGGATTTTGCTACTCCACTTCCAAACTTCATCATCATATTCAGGGGAGTATACTTCTTTTACCTTTATTGGATCTAGTTTTACTTTCTTAGATTTTGATTTTCTCTTTTATTTTGCATATCATGTAGTGTAAAGAATTTAGAGATTATTTTCTTTCATGCAAGTTTGATCTTTTGATATCAAGCATGATTTGACTGGAATTGAACTTTAGTTGATTAAGGATGCGGTTTTAATTGACTAATATTCTCGTACTTATTTTGCAAATGTTTGATTGTGTTGCTGCCATTGCATGAATGATTAACTGCCCATTTGTTTACATTGTTTCCATATGTGCTTTTCCTCCCTTGTTGTTTGGCGCATTAATTCTAAGCACACCTTGAGGACAATGTGTGAATTAAGTGTGGGGGGGTAATCTGTTAGTTTTAGATTCTTGAGTCAAGACATAGAGATCATTTTTCGAACTGTTTTGGATTAGTATTTGCATGACTGAAAAGCTTTTACAATGTTTTCAATAGTTATTTGAGTTTGTTTATGAGATGGACAAATAATGAGAAACTTTTTCCAAAAGATTTTAAGTAAAGACTTTTCTCTTTTAAAATTTAGCAAGTGATGAGTGATTTTTAGTATGAAAAATGGATTTTCGAGTGATTTTACTCCCTGAATTTGTATTCCATTCTATCTGAGTTAAAAGAAAACCCCTTTAAGCTTCAAAGTGAGTTACAGGAGTAAGTGTGGGGGGATGTATTTTAGTATAGAGGAAAAGAGATACTTTTGATCTTACCATAGTTGTCACTCTGAAAAATGGAGTGATAAGGTTGGAAAAAGAGGATAAGAGGCATGGTTTAGATATGAGGAAGTATTGTCTCTCTAGAAAATAATAAGCACAAAAAACAGAAGCGTGCAAACAAGTTCAAAAAGTGCTATGCAATCATGCAAAAATTTAATTTATTAAGCACTAGTGGAGAATGTTATGGGCTAGTAGCCCCAATAAAAAAATCTTTTAACTTGTTTTCACTCATGAGCTTATTTCATTATTTTGGTGGTCATAATTTTGTCTCATTCATAGGATGGAATTACAAATTTTGGTTGAGTATGCACTTGAATGTTCATTGGTCTACGATGATGAAATGCTTATTTACTTGTTATTTCTAGATTGAGACTTGAAGATGCTTGGACATTGACTGGAAAATTGTTTTGAATTGTTTGGGTGAAATTGAGACTTTCTTGAATGGCTTTGAACTTATTGTTTTTGCTACCTTTGTGAGTGTAAATTTTTTTGAAAACACTAGAAAGATCTCTAAAATGTCTATATCCTAAATGTTTGTGGGTGTCGTTCTAGATAAGTAAACCCTCAGGAGACTATAACTCCTCCTTTAATGTCTTCGATTAAAGGTTTAAAGGCTTGCGTCACGTGCTAAGTGCCGCCGTACACCTACGAAAGTGGAATAAATATTTGCTTTAGTTTTAGTTTTAGTTTTTGTGTTTTATTTAGTTAGTTTGCTAAGGGACTAGCAAAGACTTAAGCGTGGGGGAATTTGATAGGCATTTATTTTACTTAGTTTTCTATGCTTAATTTGTATAATTTTAATGTCTATCTTGTTTCATTTCTACCTAATTGCTTTGTTTTTGTTTTATAGGTACTTTTGAAGATGCTAATGATGAAATAAGACAAATCAAAGTGATTTCGGGAAGAAATTGGAGAAGTCTTTAGAAGCTTAGGATTTGAAGATTCTGATGCTCCCGAGGATGGGGAGGCCCTTGCCGAACCTGTCAAGCTCCTGGAAACAAACACAAATCCCTGAGTCTACCCGAGAGCGGGGAGGTCCTTGCCGCGCACGGGGAGGCTCCTGACAGATTTCGAGTTTTGACAAAGAAATCCTGTTTTTATTGGGCTTTGTTCCTTATTATCTTTGGGATTATTTCCTACTACTTTTGGGCTTTATGGGTCAAAACTAATCTAGTCCTTTATGTATTTGGATTTAGTATTTCTAGTTTTCCTTAGTTAAGTAGGAAGGGAATTTGTAAGCCCTATAAAAAGGCTTTTAGATTAGAAACGTAGCAGCTTTCTTTGGAGGAGAATTTGGGGCGCTGGTTTTTCTTGCTTTTGAGCAACGATTTTTCTCTTCTTCCCTCTTAAGTTGAAGACTCAAAATTGGTTCTTTCTCTTCTTCTCATGACTTTGAGTTTTATTAATTCAATTGATTATTGTGTTTTTAATCTCAATAACATGAGTAGCTAATTTTCTTGTTTCCAATTCCTTGCTTGAACTAATGGGTTGATTTGTGAGATTTATTGCTCTTAACTTGATTATTCATCTTAGTATTTTATAATTTCGGGTTTAATTTTATGCTTTTATAATTCTTGTTAATTTGGATGCGCAACTTATTAATTAAGATTATAGATCTATAACTAGTTGGAATTCTATACCGTTCGGTTAGGTTTCACATGGTAGTATCTAGTGAATGGGAGGGGTTATCGAAAGATAGCTAGAACTCACTAGGGAATTATAGATGCGAATTGAATGCTCGCCCGTTTGGGGAGTGTTATTCGTGAAGGTTAAAATTCACTAAACCTAATGCTGTTGAACCTTGAATTCTTTGTGCGTTTGCCATAGGGTTAGGACCTCAATTAGGCTAGTTAATAGCGTTCGCTTTAATTATTATTGTGGTAAATTCATAGGATTGATTAGCGTTCGTTGTCAATCTACGCCTTCTATTTTGATGAATTTTCTAACTTCTTTTGTTTCAATGATCAGATCAACCTAATTAGTCAAGCCTGGGATTGGAATTCTTCTCATAAGTATCTTTCTTCTATTTAAATTACTTGCACTTATTTTAATTTAGTTCATAGTTTAATTTCAATTTATCAAAAACCCCTTGATTTATTTTTGTTGTTAGAAAGTAGCTAGTGAACAACTCCCTGTGGTTCGACCTAGACTTACCATGTCTATAGGATTAGTTTAGTAATTAATTTTTGGTGGTAAACGACACCCATCACCCGGGTATTCTTTTCCCAACCTGCAACAAGCTCTGCTTCTTCTTTACCTCCAGTGTGGAGGGTGATCCTTGATCAGGGTTGATTTGAATGAAATATTCATATGGCTCAAAGGGGACAACAATGGATAACTTTTCTGCAAGCGAAGGAATAAGAAAGAAGGCCATTTATCATTTCAGATCTAGATATTTTGATGAAAGGCGACTCTTAAAAACTCAAAACCTTTTTGAAAACTCATTTTTGAAAACATTTTCTTGAATTTTTTTATAAATGTCTCTTATTTTGACCATCTTGAAAATTTGTGCAAGCACATGACGTTGCAATTAAATCTTTTTCCTTTTTTTTCTTTTCTTTTCAAATTCTTTTCTGATGGGAGTTTAATAATTGATGTCTTCTGCCTCCATTCCATTGAATGACCTCCTTATTGATGTGCATACTGAATATTGCCCCCGCTACTGGACACAAAAAGGGTAAAGGTGTTTTGACAAGTGATTTGGAAGATACAATTTTGCTGGGCTTATTTGATTTCTGGACCAATCTGTCTTCCAAGACTCCTGAAAGTGAGTTGAATTTGGCCTTTTGAAAGTAATTTGGCCAGAGGAATGGAAAGATCTCAATATGTTTCAAAGTCAAATTAGTTGCCAAGAAAAAGAATGGGCTCTTTAAAGATAAATGAAATTTGGGGTTCTGCGCAGTGTTGACACAAATCGAATAACCATGTTATCATCTTTTAAGAAAACGTTCCAGTTTGTTCATATCTTATCCTTTTGTTCAAAACACCATTTTTTGTTCAAAAGAATCTAGTTTATCTTTTTTTTTGTTCAAAACACACTTGTTTATTCAAAAGAATATTGTTTTGTTCATTCAAACTTTTTATTAATCGGACATTCCCTTGTTCATTGCCCAAGCAAAAATTATAGAGTGCCTTGGGAACTATTTTTTAGTGGTGATCATCCAACTCAGCAAACATTCACAGTGGAAGGTGCAACAATTTTAATAATTATAAACACGAGAAAATAAAAATGATAAAAACTATGCAGATGCTATGCATTGTCTGAAAAGAGTTCAACAGTCTTAGAAATTCCCTTCTTATGGTAAGCTTCCGTTCCCCATTGTCACTGATTTGAATTGCCAATTTTTCCCCGTGAGATCCCACAGTTCTATATTGAAGGGCTACTGTTTGAGCGAGAGCGACTTCACTGGTTTGACCTGACTTTCCACAAAGCTCCATGTCCCCGCTTTGCATCTTCAATCTTCTCCGTTGACTTTACAATGGGCTTTCTCGAGTCACACATGCTTTCCTGACGACGTTAGATTCCAACAAGAAAAGTAGAAAACAAGTAATATGTACAGATAATCTACATGTATGAAGTGTATCTATTAATCAAGTACTTATGACAATATATGATGGATGCATCATGTATGCAAGTGACTAGCTAATGCCTGATGTATGCATGAACATATACAAGTTGATGTATAATGCATAATGGATATACGAATGAATGCCATGACAACTTGACTAATCAGAATGTGCATGAAAACGCAAGATGCAAGTATCGAATGCATGGGAGAGATGTATGACATGGCAAACTATGTTGATGAACGAATGCATGAACATGCTTATGCAGATATGAAATGTTTATGGATGCACAATGCAACCTGCAAAACAAAAGAGTTATACGGATGCGTCTGCAAAGAGAAAATGGCAAAGAATCACAGAATGATTAGTAGTTGGACATAAATGTGAACAAATAACTGAAAATTAAGGAGAAATCGTGCCCCTTGTTCTATTGATTAAATCATTTTCCTTGAAAAACTTTCGGACTATAAGTCCGTTTGGGGCAGGTTGGTCTGCCTATTGTGAATAATGCAATTGCTCACTCTATGATTCAATTTTGTAAAAACGAGATAGGCAAGGTAAGAAATGTTCCTTTTGTGTACCTAGGTTTGCTTTTATAGGGTTTGGCTCTAACTAGGCAAGATATTAGGGTAACTATATGCTGGGTAAGGCTTCTTGGTTCTAGAGGTTCCCAAACTGTCCTTACTGACGCCTACTCCAGGCTAGTAAGGCCCCCAATCCTCACCCATTATAGCCTCACTGGAAAGGGTTCAGTCTGAGTGGAGGTGTTTCACTAAAAACCCGCACGGTGACTATCGTCACACGAGGGCTAGCTACTTTGCCTCCTCCTACAAGGGTTAGAGCTCTGGTGTAAGCTCATGCAATGAAAATGCACGTTACTTAGTGCACGTGTGAAGGAACATGCAAACCTTTACAAAATTGGACCCAAATTACTAAACTACCCCCAAGAGAAACAAAGCAGAAAGGTTAGGCAAAACATATATACAAAAATATGAAAGCATGTAAGCATGAAAAAGCAAAAACATAGGCATGAATAAACAAGAATAAACAAGCAAACAACCAAATTTAGAAACCCTAGCCAACTCTAAACTAGCATTCAGTTCGACTCTCTAACGGTCCTCAGTGGAGTCGCCAAGCTGTCGCAACGTGTGGGTCCGGGGTCCCGAACCCTGTCGTTTAACGACTTTAAAAATGATGGGAAAGGGAAACTACTGTTCCCTAGGTTTGGAGTCGCCACTAATCTTTTTTAACCTAGGTGTGATTAGCCACCTATAGATTATTAAGTCTAATATTAACCTAAGCTTGGCAAAGGCAACACTAAACCTAATAAACGGTCTTCTAACCAGAGTTCTAAAGTTCGGGAGTCGGGTACGCGTGGGGAAGGACTAGCACCCCCACGACGCCCGTCAAAAGACGGCACTGGCTAGTCTAGACTTAACTGTGGGTTTCTATTATTGGTTGTTACTGTTCTTAAATATTTTCATGCCATTAAGATCTATTAATCTTTGAAGTTAAGCAAATAAACAAGCAAAAAATGGATTTTGGATCTTTGAAGTAGGAATCTCGGAAATTGAACCCGTTTATTATTTGTTCTCTTTTTGGGCTCCTCATGAGAGGATTTTCTTTAAAACTTACCATTAAAACGACTCAATTTAAAAAATGCTTTTGATGGGAACTTTCCCACTTTGAAAAACTTAAATTGAAAACTAAATCCTGATGGGAACTTTCCCAATTTTAAAAGAGCTAAATTGAATACTTTGAAAACTTGATGAGAACTTTCCCAATTTGAAAACTTAAATTGAATGCTTTGAAGGGAACTTTCCCAATTTGAAAAACATAAATTGAATACTTTGAAAATTGATGAGAACTTTCCCGATTTGAAAAACTTAAATTGAATGTTTGATGGGAACTTTCCCAATTTGAAAAACTTAAATTGATGGGAACTTTCCCAATTTGAAAAACCTAAAT
>AWUE01015112.1:0-212229 GCA_001974825.2 Corchorus olitorius | reverse complement strand
TCTTTAATCAATTTCCCAACGACACACTTCCATCTCTATTCCTTGTTACCAAGCAATAGATCACCTCGTGTAGAGGTACCAAATCTGGCAAAATCTTGCTCAGACACATTTTCATTAACCTCAAAAGTTCAGTTGTATTCTACAAGCACCACTTCACGTTGCAAAACTTGATTCAAATCAATAACCAAGTTATACCACTAGGTCAAACTTGGCAACTTCACGGTGAATATTTCCGAAAATACTACTATTATCGAACACATCAATTACATTCAGGAACATTAACTCATTCTTTAACTTGAACCTTCTAAGTCAGGTCGTCAAGCTTGAACACTCATTATTTACTTGCAGCATTACTCGAATCGTAAGCTGTATAAGAAATTGAGACTCCAGCACAAATGGAAGTTGTGAGTATTTTCCTATAAGTAATTACGTAGAGCATAAATGGTCCGAAAATTCAGATTCCTCAATTTGTTCTCCTAACGAGGTCGATTCTTGAGGAGAATGTCCTTGTCGAAATTGATCACATTCTGGTGGCAAAAATCTCTAAGATGAGCAACGACTTTAAAATTTTAGGCAGTATAAATGGAAGAAATCCGAAATTTAGAATAAAAAACAAAATCACTTGAACAGATACAAAGTTAGTATTAAAAATAAGGTAAACCGAGCTTTTTAGTATTTTAAAACAAAACGTAAACTGAAAAGGCAGTTGGACACCTATGTGCCCGGAACATATCCTAAACTCACTACAGGCCCACCGGACTTATGAAACAAGGATAAAAACCAGATGCTCTGATACCAATAAAGTTGTCACGTCCCGAGCCGGAAGACGAGAACGGACAACCGTCGTGGTACCTCGAAACACGTGCCGGCCAGTCACGCGCACCAAGACTCCATGAAGCGTCAATACCAGATAAAAATAGGGAAAACACAAATATATTATAAATTATAATAACTGTTTCCAAATCAAAGTTAAAGCGGAATTATCAAAATCGAACACAGTAGTAAAAATGCTCCAAAATTTAATCGGAAGATAAATACTAATAGAGAAAATAGCGGAGTAGATGCAAATCGAAAACAAGGAGCGAAAGATATCATGAAAGAAAGACAGTGCCAGTGGGACCCATCTCGTAGTGAGTAGTACCTCTAACACCAGGGATCACAGCCTACGCCACCGACTCGACCGTCAAAGGAAACGCTGATCCTAGCTACCCTGAAAGCACAATAAGAATTTGAGGGGTGAGTACACGAATGTACTCAGTGAGTGAACCACCCCTAAAAGAGGATCCGAGAGGGTGGGGTGCACTCACAACCAAAACAGTTCATAAAACAACAATTATAAAATCCAGATCGTCAATAAAAAACGAGTACATAAAACCATTTTCAATGATCGCTAATGCACCCAAAATAATTTATTAAAACATTTTATAAAGCATTTAAATAAAAACAGTAATAAAACATTTTCCTCAACGGGTTCTCCGTTGAAGACAGCCCACTCACAGTTCAGGGGACTCGTACACCCCAAAAGTCAATCCACTGTGAGACTAGCCGGTGTCTCGATCATCGCCTTAGCCGTCCAAATATATATTTTATTCTTCTATTACTTCCAAGGTCCTCCATAGCTCCAATCTTCAATTCATCTTGTTTTCCAAAGCCTTTAAATTGCATATTTGTTCTTTCCAATTTTTTTGAACCAAATTGAAAGCCTTAAAAGATTTTGAACTCCAATAAATCAAACTTTTCTCCATGAAATTCCATTCAATATGTAACAATAGATTTATATTTTCATGGGCTCTCTAATCCTCCAATTGCATGTTAATCATATGGCCAATTTGGGGTGTTTCTTTGTAGAGAGAGAGAGCTTCTAGTGAGAGAAATATTAAGAGTGAAGATGGAATGAAAACCGACGGGAAGAAAAGAGAGGAAGAGAGGTGCTTTAAAATTACCCCAAATTGGCCTAATTGCCATATGGTCCTTCTTCATTTGGGCCTCATTTCAATTTAGTCTCAAAACTTTTCACTACAAGTCAATTGACCTTCTTTCACTTACTTCTTCACTTCTTAAAAATTAATTTCCAACATCACAAATATTTTTATGGTATTACACTTGCGGCATACAGCAAGTTCAAGAGGACCAAAGGTTACAAAACAGCATAATAGCGCCACACCATCTCTCCTTCCATTGTGGTATATCTCTTACAAGGTCAAGCTTGCCATATTGGATTGAGGGCAGTTTCAATAACCTGCAAAGAAGAACAAAACACAAGGGACAAGAATAAATTGTGCCCCCAGGCTTAAAAGGCAAGACACCATTAATCGATGAATACCCTGGTTTAATAAAACAAGCAAGCAGCAGGCAAAAAGGGCACAAGAGCAATCTAGCAACCATGGGTGCATATATGAAGTAATAGTTGAAACAAAGGGAAAGCAGTAAAGTGACACAACAACACAAGAACACCAGTAAAATGGCATGATAAGCAAGATAGTAAATACAAAGTAGTACATGGCAGTAAAAGCAAGAGAACCGAAAGCCTGTGGAGTTTACTTTTGGTCAACTTGGAAACGAGATTTAGAATTGGTTCCTGAACCTCGGATATGCCAACAAGGCCTTAAAACACGCACAAGCAAAGCAAAATTAGGCAGAGCACGACATTTCACAGCATATGAGTCACATAAGCATACCATCTCTAGCACATAACTAACCTAGCTAATACTATAATATGCCCTAGCTAGGTAATAGCTTAGGCAATAGTAGTTTTCTGCATTTTCTTTTAGCAATAAGTCACAAGTTGTTTAGCGGCATATAGGGGATACTTCATGCATGGGTAGTAGAAGATAAATGGAGTAAAGGGTGGGGAGCACATGGCAAAGAAACCAACAAGTATAAAAGGGCCATTTTCATTGCAGGATGCAGTCTGAGTCAGTTAATCCATAAAACACAGCCTCGTCATCAAGCACAAAAGGATCAAATTCCAATAAGAAAGAGCAGGGACATTATAATAGGAGTAGGATATGAGGCATTCATTTCAACCTATAATAGGATATACAGCAAAGCAGGCAAACAGTCCTGCTTGCCATCAAATAAAGAGCATGGTATCATCCTATGACTACTACAACGATCAAAGCCCTTAAACTGACAATCATCAAGCAAATGGCCAATCAAGCAGGACAATTAGGCTTTAACAAGCATCCTGACAGTGTTCAATGACAAAGGATTCAAAAGCTAGTCAACTAAAGCATTAAGCTGCAAAAACAAAAGTCCAAGACAATGGTAGGCATTCATATGAATATGGATCATAAAGCCGCAGCAAGGTGCAAACATTCAAGGCTTTTCTTTCCAATAGAGGTGCACAAGGCAGGAGCATTCAAACAATCATTCGGAATTCAAAGCAGTGGGAAATAAAGGTTCAAAAGCATTCAAATGGCATTCCAACAGTCTACATTCAAGGAAATTCATAGGCAAAAATCATCATGAGCAAACTTAAGACCAAAACAGGTATGCATGTTCATGGAATTCAAAATGGAACCAAGCAGAGGCAACCCTATAAAGTAAAAGCAGGACAAACAAGCAATAACCAAGGTCACAAAGTCAAGGGGTTGAAGGGTTAAGGAGGGAGGCCAAAATAACAATGGAATATCAAAGGCAGTTATATGAGAAGTGCATCAAAGTATGGTACAAGGAGGTGAACCGAATCCATGCCATATTGGAAGAGGCTAAGATGTGTTTCAAGCATGAATCCGATACAGCAAAATCCACAAGTATAAAATGCTCTTATCAATCAATAACCATAGGATGGGAAATAAGTCAAAAAAAATATATTGAAGTCCAAAAGCTCAAAACTGACTTCGATTGGAGGATCATGTAAAGACAAGAGCAGCAGTAAGATGCAAAGAGCATGAAAAGCAATAGAATACCACCAAGTGAAATGAGCTTGAAAACAGACAAAAAGGGCAAAATAGTACCAAACCTTGGTTTTTCACACGAGTTCCTTCAAACAAAGGATCTGAGAGAAATTCACAACCAAAAACCCATTCTCCTCGCCAGCTCAGCAGGAACCTGACAAAACAAAGGATTAAAATGAAACTAGAAAATTGCTAAAATGAAGATAGATGAAATGAAAAAGGACTATACACGAAATAGGTCAGGGAAGAAGATGACTCACCCTTACAGGTACAAGAGCCAGCTCATGAGAGATGCTCCATCCTCATCCTTTGGCAATTAAACCTGCACCAGATGAGACAAAGGATTAGCAATTGCTTGGTAAAAAAATAAAAAATAAATGAATTGGAATAAAACCCAAGCCATTAGATAAGCAAATGAAGGGGGATTGAACCTTCATTTTGAAGGATTCAGAGGTCTATATAAATACCTCAATTCCCCCAAACTCGTACAGATTTTTTGGAGGCAAAATTAGGGTTTTTAGAGAGAGAAGAACCTTATGAAAACTTTTGTTTTTTAACCAAAATGAAGTTTTTTTTAAGAAAAAAAAAGAAAAGAAAAATAGGAGGAACAAAAGGATACCAGCGCCTTGAAAGAGCGAAATCTTGCTCGAATATCGCCTTAAGGGTCATCTGTTCTTCGCGTTTTCAGATCAGTTTCAACCAGTTTTTCTCAAATTGATTAAGGGCTTTCGGGTTTTCAAGGGTGGAGATTACGAATTTGATGTTAGTTTGGTAAAAAGTTGAAGGTTTATGCGATTTCTAGTAGAGTTTGTAGAGAGAGAGAGGAAGAACAAAAAACCTGGTCTGTAGAGAGAGAAGCGAAAGTGCGAAAGTGAAGAAGGAGGAAGAAGGAGATACGGTTTATTGAAGGGTTTTCGGGAGAAATCTACACTCCAGGAGGTGAGCTTCTGTTTCTAATTTGGCCCCAATTCTGTTTCTTTATCTTGTTCAATCTAAGACCGATGGATGTCTAAGTGTGCTTTTAGGACCAAAGTTATAATAGACTGTGCAATTTAACCCCTGAAATATAGTAAGATTTGGTGCATATATTTAATTTATAGTCGAGTTAGCCCTTACAGATTTTATTTTTGACTTAAAAAGCTAGATTCTTAGTTGGAAATTGAAAAAGTTAGCTCCTTTTAGTAATAGAAAAATAAATGGATTTTCCTTTTAGCCATAAATTTAGATTCATAGTCAAAGAAAAAGAAAAATAAAAGATATGAAATTTACTTCATAATAATTTAGGAGGGGTCCAAAGGTAGCCTTTTTATTGAAAAGTCTAAATTT
This sequence comes from Corchorus olitorius, assembly GCA_001974825.2. Taxonomy (NCBI): domain Eukaryota; kingdom Viridiplantae; phylum Streptophyta; class Magnoliopsida; order Malvales; family Malvaceae; genus Corchorus; species Corchorus olitorius. Next base: position 207,004 of record AWUE01015112.1, on the reverse strand, counting down.
TTAAGAGGAGAAAATTAGGCCTTAACCATTTTAGATTTTTTTAAAGAAGAGATTTTTAGTGGTAAGATGTGTTATTTAGACTTTTGAGTATTTAAAGGTAGGTCTTAGGTCATGAAGTGTGATAAATTATACCTCTTTTGGTATAAAGAATAAGTTTTGTTCATAATATGTGAGGCTAGATCCTTTGGATTGAAAGTTTAATTGTTGTGAATATTAATTTATAATTTATTTGAAGTTAGTCTAGAAGTGGGTATCTTAGAACCAAGTCCACATTTTAAGCAAAGATAAGCTTCTTTTCATAATATTCATAATGCCATATGCATTCATATTTAAATTTCTTTAAATATTGTCTACGCCATGTACATTTTAGATAAATAAATTGACTCCGATGATGGAATAATCGGTTGGGAATTAGACAGTATTTGTCTGTTTCAATTCGAGATTCCTAGACTTGAAATATCTAAATGGGGGTCTTACCAATCAAGTGGAAGGTGCCCAAATAGTGTTTCTCGTATAACAACGCGGTAAAAGATGTTTAAATCGTAATACATGCATCATATGCATCCATGAAGCAGTCAAAGACTTAATTTAGTGTAATTAAGTAAATCAGCCAAAGACTTAATTCAAGGTAATTAAGGTTCTGTTTGTTAAATTAAGTACTGAAAATTTAAGCACTGAATCTTTATGGCTACTGAATTTGTGGTGAAAAAACTGTTTGATAAGTTACTTAATGTGAGATGTAAGAAAAAAAATTTTGTTGATATTTTTGTATAAAAATATTTAAAAAATACATTGGTAACAATTAAAAATGAAAGAATTATTGATAAAAGGAAAGAACATAACATTAATGTTTAAATCTTTCCATAAATAATATTGTTGAATAGAAAAAGTAATCTTAGACCTACTTTTTATTTCCAATACTTTTTCATTGAAAACTTTAAATTAAGTGATTTTCTAGCATTGATTATCAAACACATTGAAAAAATTAAAGCATTGAAAATTTTCATTTTCAATGGTTTGAAAATTTTCAATGGTTTATCAAACAGCCCCTAAGTAAAATCAGTCAAAGACTTAATTCAGGGAAATTAAGTAAAAGCAGTCAAAGACTTAATTCAGGGTAATTAAGTAAAATCAGCCAAAGACTTAATTTAGGGTAATTAAGTAAATCAGTCAAAGACTTAATTCAAAATAATTAAGTAAATTAGTCAAAGACTTAATTCAGGGCAATTAAGTAAATCAGTCAAAGACTTAATTCAGGAAAATTAAGTAAAAGCAAACAGTCAAAGGTTTAATTCAGGGAAATTAGGTAAAAACAGTCAAAGGCTTACTTCAAGGTAATTAAGTAAAAGCAAGTAAAGACTTAATTTCAAGGAAATTAGGTGAACAAGCAAAGACTTAATTTCAAGGAAATTAGGTAAGAACAAGCAAAGACTTAATCTCAAGGAAATTGGGTAATAACAAGCAAACACTTAATTTCAAGGAAATTGGGTAAGAACAAGCAAACACTTAATTTCAAGGAAATTGGGTAAAATCAAGCAAAGACTTATTTCGAGGTAATTAAGTAAAAGCAAACAAGGACTTAATTCAGGGAAATTAAGTAAAATCAGTCAAAGACTTAATTCAATGTAATATAATTAAGTAAAGAGTCAATAAACTTAATTCTGGGTAATTAAGTAAAGTCGATAAACTTAATTCTGGGTAATTAAGTAAAGTCGATAAACTTAATTCGGGGTAATTAAGTAAAGTCAATAAAGAACTTAATTCAAGGCAATTAAGTGGGGACATTAAATAACTTTATCCAAAAGGAGATTAAGTAAAACAATAAAAGGCCTTAATTCATGAAAATTGAGTCAATAAAATGAAGGAAATAATGAATAGCCTAATTTAAAGAAAATTAAGTCAAGATAAAGGGGGATAGTAAAATTGCCCTAATCTAGGTAATTAAGTAAAAATAAGGAACAATTTGGTAGAGGCCGATTATAACTCACTTAAGTTAAACCAAGTTATACCAAAGATGATAAAATTGGGCATGAAAAGATTCGAGAAAAGAGACAACCAATGATGGAAACCTATAGTTAATCCAAGACTAGTCAGTGTCGTCATTTGGACGGGCGTCGTGGGGGTGCTGATCCTTCCCCACGCGTACCCGACTCTTGGACTATAGAATCTCTGGTTAAGTAGACTTTATTAGGTTTAGTGTTACCTTTGCCAAGCTTAGGTTAATATTAGACTTATTAATCGGATAGGTGGCTAATCACACCTAGGTAAAAAAGATTAGTGGCGACTCCCAGAAACATCTAGTAGGGGTACTCAAGTCGTGGGCGGCAGGTCCTACCGGACTCGCTTTGTTGACACCCTCCCAGGCTTAATAATTGATAAGAAAAAAGCATTAAGAACAATTATTCACACATGCATAACAAGTAAAACCAAACTCATTCACGACAAATAAATAAGGTTTATTAATCGGATAGGTGGCTAATCACACCTAGGTAAAAAAGATTAGTGGCGACTCCCAGAAACATCTAGTAGGGGTACTCAAGTCGTGGGCGGCAGGTCCTACCGGACTCGCTTTGTTGACACCCTCCCAGGCTTAATAATTGATAAGAAAAAAGCATTAAGAACAATTATTCACACATGCATAACAAGTAAAACCAAACTCATTCACGACAAATAAATAAGGTTTACTAATCCCATTGGACGCTTTCCTAGGCTGCTCCAATTTGTTACCACACAATCAAACTTGAGTTACTTGCCCTTAGCTTGATTAACTATAGATCTATCCAATTACATCAATATTGGCCACATAAATCAATAATCATCAAGATCTAAAATAAAACAGAGATTAGCAAACTATCAACCAAGAACATATATCAAATTATAAACACACAAATCTCATCATAATTAATTGATTAAATTCACCAAAGGATAAGAAGTATTAAGAATTTAGCTATTCAAGGACTTGGAAAAATCCATGAGAAACTTGAGAAAACTTACAAAACAAAGGGGTGAAATCTCCTTGGGCAGCAACTAGGGTTAACGTAGCCGTCTCTTTAAGAGAGGGGGTGAAACCGTCTTCTAAAACTAAGAAAAACTAAAAACTAGAAGAAAAGAAAATAATAGATGAAGAGAAAATATTGTATCGAGGGTTCTACATAAGGTGGGTTGATGCGCGTCGCAACACACCAAATAATAATCGTAAATTCTCTAACTTATAGCTAGGGTAAATACGAGTCGAATCCCAAGGGAATTAAAGTTATTAACTACTTAACCTAACAAGTTTAAAGTATAAATGGGGGGTTTTTGATTTTATTATGAACTAAGTTGCAATAGGAAGTAAATTGCAAATATGTAAATATTCAGAAAATGTAAATCAAGAAAATAAATATCAATTTATGGAATTCCCAACTCTAAAGCATTGATTCATATGTAATTAATTTAATCATTGGTACAAAGTGTAATTTCTTCCAATTAGATAGGTAACGTAGATTAAATGCTAAATGCCAATTAATCCCTATTGTTCCTTATTCCTCACTAGTCATGATGCAAATCCTAGACTAAATCCTAATAAATATACTAACCTAGTGTCAAGCGCCTACTAGGTTCAAGTAATTTATTGCATTAAGAACTAGAAAAATTTTAGCTACCACTAGACAATGTTCACTAATATAGGCAACATTCAATCTATTCCCAATTTTCCCTTAGAGGGCTACTCTAAGTTGTTACCTAGGATATGATAACCTACAATTGCATATAGGAATCAAGATCTAACATTAGAAAACACATTCAAATTAACTAGGTGCACTTCTAGTTAATTAAAATATGCAATCAATCAATAATATAGAGAAAATTAGAATACCCAATTAAAAGAATTGAATTAAGAACAAAATCTCATAAATTAGAAAACCTAGAATCAATTTGCTTTAGAATTGGAAAGGGGAAATTTAGCTACTCATGCTTTGAAGAAATAAAACACTAGAATTTTGATTAATCATGAAGATAAATTCAAGTGAAAAGAGAAGAAAAACCCAAGAGAGAGCCGTTCTCTCTATTCCACTTTTCGTCCGAACTCCACGTTCCCAACAAAAACAAAACTCCAGTTTTTCCAATTGAATCCGTCCCAGGCATGCGCTGCCTTCACAATATATACCTAATAATTTTTTTTGTTTTAGGCAAATTACAATTTTACCCATAAAGTTCTAAAGAAAACAACTAAAGTAAATAGCATGGGAGAATTAAGTTTTTCCCAAGGCCCAATTATATTACATGTCCAGCTAGTATAATATTAGGCCCAAAAGAGTTCAGCCCACGTTAAACTCAAATTCCAGCCTTTGATTTTTTTTTGCAGCCTGTTTCGACCCTGATAAAAGTTGAGTTCAACCCGCCAGAAGGTCGAAACAGGAGAATTTCAGATTGTATCTTGGTGAATCTCGACCCACTCCAGGTTGATGCAGGACATCTACTTCTTTGCTCCGATTTGCTCCCTTTGTTTCCAATTCTCCTTTTAAGTACCTAAAACATATAAATGAGCAAACTAAGTAGCAAATCACTTCAAATGGTCATAAAAGCACCTTCATAAGACATGAAAAGAATAGGAAAATAGGCACTCAACATGAGTATTTATAGGGGACTAATTAGACTCCTAGTAGACTTAGGAATCAACCCTAACAGCCCCTAGGTCGGTTTTAAGCCTTTACTTGGTCTCCAAGTTGGATTAAAAGTCTTCCTAGAGTAAAAATTGGTCTTCAGGAAAATTCTGGAATTGTGCAGAGACTTCGACAGCAATTTCGGGCTTGAAGATGGCAGAACTGGGCTTTGGGCTTCAAAGAAAAGTTGTAGATCTCAGAGGCCTCTTTCCAATGCCTACTCATACGCATTTTTTGGAGGACTGCAAGAATTGAATATTTCCTTGGGCTTGTGCGGCACAAATTGGGATTTTAACTCCAATTGTGGGCTCATATGGGCTGAATATTATCCCATATAAAATATTCAAAAATCCATGTCTTCAAGGCTTCTCCATAGCATATCTTCAATCCTTCGCGATTTAAACTCAATCCTCAATTATTGCTTCTTGAATAATTTTTCAACGATCTTCATATCTTCAAATTATCTTCAGTAAGTCTTCAATCACGAACTTCGAATCTCCAAATCTTCACTCAAAATTGCTAAGCCCATATTTGTGTAAAAACTCATCAATTTAGCTCCAAAAATATTGGAAGACAACAAGTTTCCACTTTTCTTTTCGTTAAGACCTAAAAACACAAATACTTGCAAAATAGGGTTAAATCACACATAAAAATACCAAAAAGCATAGGAGAATGATCATAAAAATAGGGTTAATTTTGGCTCGATCAGACATATTTACCCTCAAGCGTAAATTGAGGTATAAACAATGCCCCCCCAAGGCTAATTACTTGATCAAAAGGATTTGGGCTTGAGTTATAAATAGTCAAACCGAAAATTAGCCCTCCTATATGCTCTTGACGTCGACATCTTCCTTTCCTCTAGCCAACTCTGTTTCGAAAATTTCAGTAGCTTGGGGGCTCCAATGGCGTCAGAAAGTAGCAATCTTCTTGGCAAAAACAACCCCATCCTACAAGCTCAGTCACTAAGCAACTCTAGTCGAAGTTTAGCATTGCTTGGAACATTGAAATTGCTTGCTAATGCCAAGAAAACTTCATCAAATCCGAACAGCAGTAGCCATTCTCCAATTCAATCGAAATCACCCTTGAAATCGATGGTGGTGGTACAAAATCGGCACCTCCACAAGGTATCAACTCTCAATTTTGCAAATTGATTTTTTTAGAGCAATCTTCTAGCATATATGCGATATAGCTTGGATTGGATGTGTATGTATGTCGAGTTCATAAAGATTTGGGGTACAATGCATGTCGATATGCCCCTTGTAGATAGCTTGAACAATTCGGCCTAGGATCAAGTCTAAATTGCATGTAATTTTCGGTATAAACCCTAGATTTTGCATAAAATTGTAGTGATTTAAGTTGCTGCATAAATTCATGAAGCTAATTGAAAGAAATTATGGCTTAATTTGATGAAGATAATACCATAGAATTGCCGCAAACCCTAATTGTCATATAGGAAAAATTTGGGCGGCAATTTCAATTTGATTCCTAGGGTTTCCATGTGATTTTCGGCCAAGTTAGAATATTAGTCAAGAAATTGGAAAATAAATAATAAAATTAATAAATTTTGGCATATTATAAAAAATAATTGCCAAAATAATTAACTTGATGTAAAAAATAATCATGCACGTCCTGCATGCTTTGCTGACTATTTTTTGTTTTCATGCAGTGAATGGCGTAACAAGTGAATCTAACGAAGTTCCATTGATCGGTCGTCAGCAAATCATAAAAATAAAAATCCCAACAATTATTAACTAAGAATAGTTAGGGCAAGTAGGGGTCGATCCCACAGAGAGATAGGTTACTGTTCTTTTTCTTAAAACAAATAAATAAAATAAAGAAGGTTTTAAAAGTAAAATTAAATCAAATCAAAATAATAATTAAAACTATCTAAGAAAGCAATCAAGAAAATTAAAGAAAACAATTAATCAGAAAGCAGAAGATAAATTGAGAAAACAATTAAGAGAACCCTCCAACATAGAATTAATCTCCCTCTTGACAATAATAACATGGATCATTGATATCTAAAAATTATGAAAACAATGGATAGCTTGCTTGGAATTTGATCCTAAATTACCTTAATTAGATAAAGCTCTTGATCCAGTGTGAATTATCCCTTTTATTCTTTAAACAATTACCTCTTGATCCAGTGTGATAATTACTCAAGAATAAAGCATTAAGGTCTTGTAATTTACAAGCACAATGGGCAATTAAAAATTGGTCAAAAATTCTTAAATCCCTTGGAAGGAAGATCCTTCGCTTCCAATTGCTACCAAACAATTAAATCCGGAGATCCTTCAAGATTTTAATTTAGCTAATGCTACTTAATTTATCAAGAAAGTGCACGCTTCAATCTATCAAAACAAGCAACATAGAATTCATGCAGAGATATTAAGAAATACCCTATTAATTTTCATATAAAAGCACAAAATCTCACCATGATATAAGTCAAGAGATCAATAAAATTCTACATTGGAGAAAAGAAAAGGATTACTCACTCATGAATTGAGTGAACATCCAAAGAATAAGAAGAAAACTTACAGGACTTGAAGGCGAAATCCTCCTCTTGAGTAACCTAGGGTTGCCGCTCCTCTCTATGCAAAGAGAGGGTGCGGCACCCTAGCCCTAAAACTAGAAGAAAAACTAGAACTAGAAGAGAAAAAGAAGAAGAGAAAATTATCTAGATATTGTGTGTGTGATTTGTGTTACATATGGTGGCTATTTATAGTGGAAATAACCCTAGAAACTCCAATTCTAAGTAGGATAGGAGTCTATGACGTTTTTAGAGCTGACTTGGTCACCGCGTTAGCTTAAAAGTCTTCGTAAAACCAAAATCCTAGTCAAAATAGGATCCTGAAAAATTCAGGATTCGTGCAGGGACTTCGACGGCGTTTATGGGCTTGAAGATGGCAGAACTGGATCCTGGACTTCAAAGGAAAGTTGTAGATCTCAGAGTTAAATTTCCAACGCCTACTCACGGGCCTAAAACGGATATTGTAGCAGAAAGTTATGATTTTTCTACTGAGACTACGCTGAATCCTAATCCTGTTAGGACTAGAAGCGGGAATATGCGGCAATTGGATATTTCCTTGGATATAGGTGGCATTAATTGGGATTTTAACTCCAATTATGGATTTATATGGGCTGAGTATTATCACATATAAAATATCCAAAATTCCTTAGCTTCCGGGCTTATTCATGACTTGTTTTCAATACTTCGCAAATTAAGCTCCAATCTTCAATTCTTGCCTCTTGAGATAATTCTTCAATAGTCTTCAAATCTTCAATTTATCTTCAATAAATCTTCAAACACGAACTTTGAATTTTCAAATCCATACTCAAAATTGCTAAGTCCATATTTGAGTAAAAAGTCATCAATTTAGCTCCAAAATAGTGAAAAACAACAAGTTTCCACTTTTCTTATCTTCAAGACGTAAAAACACAAATACTTATAAAATAGGGTTAAAATACACATATAAATACCAAAAAGTATAGGAAAATGATCATAAAAATAGGGTTAATTTTAGCTCGATCATCCATCAAACCTGGAAATAGAAATGGCTCATCGTGAACTTAGCTCCTTGCTTACCAATGCCAAGTACACAGTCAAGGAAGACCTGGATTCGATCTATGGTGATATCAGAACCTTATGCTCTTCTCCTCGACTTGAACCACATATTGCCCAATTCTGGCGTTGCTTCCCCAAAGAATTTGAGTCATTCGCTGCTGTAAATACTCAAGTTACTGAATCACTAGCTCAATTACGCTTGGCAAAAGCTGATTACTTGACCTGCGGAAGCAATTGAATTTGAGATTGCAATATTTGATGAGCTAACCCTTTCATCCTGCTAGGAATTATTGCTCAAGAAACAATTAATTAATCTTAATGCCAATGTTTCTCAAGTAGAGGAAAAAATTGCCGCCCTTGCTGCTGATAGGGAGAATGCGACAATAAAAAAGAGCAATAAAATCGAAGAACTTGCTGCTTCTTTGATTGATGTCAATGAAATCAATGAAGAAATCAACACCAAAATTCTTCACTTGGTTGTCCTGAATATGATGTTTGAATCTTGGAAGGAGAAAATCCCTTGCATTTTTGACATCTTGAACGAGGATGCACCTCATGAAGATGACGAAGCCTTTGAAGACCATGAATGTCATGAACGTCCCTTTTCTATGTCTTAGGATTTGAGTTCAATTTTTTTTTCATGCATTTATTCTTGGATCTTGAATTTCAAGTCATTGAACTTTTAATTTAATTGGTGGTATTGGATTTTACAATCTTAATTTTCATAAGTGGTTATTTCTTTAAGTCAACAATGAGTTTAATCAAAAATATAGCTTCAATCTAATGGTTTTATGACTCAAAACCATAAAGATTAGGTGAACTAGGAATTATTTTTGGAATTAATTGCAAAAGGACTTATTTGCAATCAACAGAAGTTCCAAAAAAACCTAAAAAATTTGTCCCAAACCTTTCAATTAAGGCCAAACTTCAAAAGATAACAAAATCAATTCCAAAATATTTTTTGCTTTTACCTATGGAATCTTTTGTTTTCGTTACTAAACATGGCTTTTAACAACGTTTACATCCACTTTCGTCACTAAAGAACTTTATGTGACGATTTTCTTTAAAATTTTCATTAATAACAAAAGTAACAAAAATGTTTGTTTTATTTTTAAAGCCGCGAAAACGCAATTGGGGCAGCTAAGTCCACGAAGCGTTTTCAACATCGAACTACACACTGGTGAAGCTGATGCCGTAAGCTGATTTATGGCCATATCATCTTTATCGTCAGGTAATGAATCGAACTCAGGGTCAGGTTCATCCCTTGCTTCCCAGGAGGTCAGATAATATTTCTTAAGGTAGCGCCCATTGATGAATTTGGGGTGCCACTTTTTGTCTTAAGTTTCTAACCAATAAGCACCATTTCTTAGTATTTTTTTGATTCGGAATGGTCTTTCCTATTGATGGGACCATTTGCCTTTCCCTTGCACATGAACACCAAGAGGCAAGATAGCTTTCCATGCCAATTCGCCTTCAGTGAAACTTCTCCGACGAACTTTCTTGTTGTAACTTCTCTCTGCCTTCTTCTTTTATGCTTACAGGTGGTTCAGTGCATCAAGCCTTTCTGAATCTAGATCTTCGAGCTTGATCATAATGGCATCATTGTAATCATAACATTGTAAATCATTTTGAAAAGCAACTTTGGTCGACTTAGTCAAAAGTTCCATATGTACCATAGTATCATATGACCATAAGCTAGACTAAACGGACTCACATAGTACTTGAGCTTTGCGACATCCGATATGCCCACAAGGCTTTTGGAAACATCTATCCCATTTGCCTGGCTTGTCTTTTAGAAATTTTTTTGATGATGCTGATCATGACTTTGTTTGAAGGTTCGGCCTGCTATTAGCCTGCGGATAATATGGCGTTGATTTGGTGAACTTGAGGCCAAATTTGTGGTCCAAATCTTTTATAATTTTTCCATCAAAGTTGGTGCCTTGATTAGTCGTAATCGTCTCTAGGATCCCAAAGGGATAAATGATGTGCTCTTTGATGAAATTCTTTATATCTTTGTGAGTGGTGTTCTTCATTGCCTTAGCCTCTACCCATTTGGTAAAGTAGTCGGTTGCAACTATGATAAAACACTCTCCTCTTTTGGCCGGTGGGGTGATCTTACAAATTAGATCAATCACTCAACCTCTGAAAGGCCATGGTTTGATTATGGAATGTAACTCCTCAGTAGGAAGTCTCCAAATAGGGCCATATTTTTGACAATATTGTTGGCATCCATTGGTGAATTTTATACAATCTATCATAACTGTTAGCCAATAAAAGTCATGACGACGTATGACCCATCTCATTTTCCTTCCAGCTTGGTGTGCGCCACACAAGCCTTCATGTATGTCTTTGACGACATTCTGAGCTTCATCTTTACCCAAGCATCTTAAAAGAGCTCAATCTAAGTCTTTCCGTATAGTTCGTCGGCCAAGACAACATAATGTGTGGCCAAGGTTCTGATTCGTCGACTAACTCTCTTAGTTAGATCTTTTAAGTACTCAAGAAAAGGTTCTTGCTAATCGGAAAGCCTATAAACAATATTGTAAACCTCAAACACGTTATTTCTAGCCAATGTTGACGACATGCTCCTCCTTTCAACGTTCACCACTTTCCTCCATATGTCATTCTGAAAGGCGATGCTAGATGCAAGTTGTGCAGCGACATTTGCACTTCATTTTGATGTCTGGGTACAAATTCAATGCTCACATTGTCGAACTTATCCATCAACTGCACTGCTAAAGCGTAGTATGGCATTAAAGATATGCTTATGCAATTATATTCCTAGGTAAGTTGATTAATCACTAACAACGAATCACCCTTGATGTGCATCGAAGATGCTCTCATTTCTCTAAGTAATTCCAGACCAATGATGAATGCCTCATTCTCAACTTGATTGTTAGTACAATCAAAGTGTAAGTGAAAAGCCATCATGGTGTAGTCGTCATGAGGTGATGTGATTATAACTCCTGCACCTGCTGATTGTGCAGTACTTGATCCGTCAAATTTGAGGATCCAAGGTGGTAAAGCAACCTCCATAACTTTATTAGTATCTTTAAATTCCTCTCCCAAGTCTAAACAAGGGTGGTCGGCAAAGAAGTTATCAACAACTTGGCCTTTTACTGCTTTTTGAGGAATGTACTTGAAGCTAAACTTAGAAATTGCTAAACACCACATCCCAAATCGACCTTTAAGCAGATATCGAGTTAGCATATACTTTACGATGTCAGTCTTAGCAATAATGCACACATCAAAGTAGAGCATGTAATGACGAAGCTTTGTTGCTGCAAAGTAAAGTGATAAACAAAGCTTTTCAATAGGACTGTATCTGATTGTTCCATTCCCTTTTCTACTTCCTGAGCCAACAAGCATCCAAGAGATTATGTCGTTGCTGATATATACAAGTACAAAAACATATCTTTTCTAGGAGGAACTAAAACAGGTGGCGATATCAAGTAGTTTATGATCACCTCAAAAGCTTTTTGATGCTCTTTGTTCCATTGGAAGTCGTCCTCGTCCTTCAGCTTCAAAAATGGTGAAAATGCCTTAGTTTTACCAGCAGTGTTGGAGATGAATCTTCGTAAAGTTGACTTGACCAAGGAAGCGTTGGAGTCTTTTCTTGTTGGTGGGCGGCTGTGCTTGCAAAATAGCTCTTGCCTTGTTTTGGTCTATCTCGATGCCTCTTTGATGAACCAAAAATCCAAGGAAGTTACCTACACCAACACCAAAGGCACATTTTAATGGATTCATTTTCAATCCATGTTGTCTCATTCTCTCAAAAATGATCGAGGTGGTCAGAACAGTTATGTGACTTAACCACAACATCGTCGATGTAGACTTCCATGAACTTACCAATCATGTCATGGAAGATAGCATTCATTGCTCTTTGGTAGGTTGCACCAGCATTTTTCAGTCCAAAAGTCATGACTACCCACTCAAAAGTAGCAATAGCGCCAGGGCAACAGATGGTGTTTTTGAAACATCCTCTTCTGCTATGTAGATATGGTTGTAGCCGCTATGTCCATCCGTAAAGGATAACACCTTATATTAGGCGGCTCCGTCGACCAAAATATCTGCAACAGGCATTGGATATTCATTCTTAGGGGTGGCTGAATTCAAGTTACGAAAATCAACACACACTCGAATCTTACCATTCTTTTTAACCACATGGACAATGTTAGAAATCCACTCAACGTACCTTGCGGTGCGGATGAATTTTGCCTTAATAAGTCTTTTAACTTCCTCTTTAACCTTAAGAATGACATCGTTTGTCATTCTCCTAGTAGGCTGTTGATATGGTCGATATCCCTCAATGATTGGGAGGCGATGTTCGGCCAAGTCTCGACTTAGACCAGGCATCTCGTCGTAATCCCAAGGGAAAGCAATCTTTGTTTTCCTTTAGCAGGGCAACAAACCGTGGTTTATCTTCTTCGGCCAATAGCTGACTAATGTAAGTTGGCCGATGTTTGCCATCCGTACCAAGGTCGACTTCAAATAAGAGATCTTGTACTTCGGCTTTGAGATCATCGAGCTCCATGGGTGCACGGTCAAGTTCATCCATGGTAATCTCATCTACAAAATTACTTTCATAAGCCGCTGATCAGACCAAAATTATACATCTTTTTATGGTCATTTTCCTATGCTTTTTGGGTAATTTATACTTGATTATGCCTTATATTGGTTATATTTTTGTTTATAGTTGTTGACAAGAAGAAAAGTACAAAATCATTAATTTTGTACCTTTGTGGAACCTTTTTGGATGATTTATGGCACAAGTATTTTCCATGGACGTTTTGGATGAAGATTGGAGCTATCATGTTCCTGATTGAAGAGCTTATGGAGCCAATTTTATGCTTATCAAAGCCATAAAGTTGATTGCTATGAGTTTTCAAGGCAAAGGAGCAAAGATGAGTTCAAGGCAAGAAGACAAGTTAATGTGTCGAGCCATGATACTGCCTACCTGGGTGATCAGGCAAACCACATGGGTCTTTAGACAAACCATGTGGGCGCCTAGGTAGAGTCGGGGACTCTCCACCGTGCGCGCCCAGCAGCCAGCGTCGACTCATTTATGTGACTTCCTCTTGAAGCCCCTTCAATACTTCCCAAATTTGTCAACATTTTGCGAAAACAACCATAACTTTTGATCCAGAGCTCCAAATGAGGTGAATCAAGATGCGTTGGAAAGCTAACTCCGAGAACTACAAATTTTGTGTTTTGGTCGAAGCCCAGATCGACATTATCAAGGACGAAATTGCCCCTAAACAGTGCAGACAAAAACTGTTTTGGGCCAGATTGCGTTTTTGACCAAATTAAGCCCAAATATCTTACTTTGATCAGCTTGAAGACATGAGGAAGAGTCCAACACGTCCCTAGGGTTAGTTTAAGTCATCTAGAACTCTAAAAACAAACCTACGTCGTTCTGTATATATACCCATCTTTCCTAGAAACCCTAGTAACTTACACTAAGCTAGCAACCCTTTTTCTACTTCTTGTATTTGTGGTTTGGAGGAGGCAGCCACCCACCTCCTTGTAAGTTTTCCAACCTCCCATGGATTGGAAACTCCAATCCATAAGTAGCTAAACTCTTATACTTCTTTTCCCTAGGTATTTTTGATCAATAAATTTATGGTTAGACTTTTGTTCTTAATAGTTTGATTTTTCTCTTTGAATATGTTTCTTATCCCCGTACTTTATCTTAGGTGTTCATGTTTTGATAGATTTGGGTGTGCAACTTATCTTGATAATCATGAATGCTATCATCAGATTCAAATTAGTCTTGAGTCAAGCTAAAAATTGGTTACAAGTAACAGTTGAATTCTAGGAGTCCTAGGTTCAATGGGAATATCAGACCTTATTTAAATCTATAGGCCCAGGGTGGAAATAGATGTAGATGAGATTGGTTATGATTTATCATGCATGTGGAAAAGTATGATCTTAATGCTTGTTCAATGATGTTCACAAGGTGGTGTCTTGATTATAAACAATATAAATTAGTTTTTGCGAGATGCAAATTAATTTTATTAGCATGCTGGAGTTTGCTTCTATATCAGAAGTCTATTCGTAGACCAATTATTCAAGTGGAGTTGTTTAAGATATTAACGAGATTATTTTGTTCTAATGAAAATTGAAGCCTACGTCTTAGGATATATATTGATTTAGAATAACTTATGATGCTTAATTGATTGCAATTTAAATAAAATTCACGCTTTGTGTCTGTGATCCATGATTTATTTGATCAAAATAATTACCTAGCGGAAAAGAAGTATGTTTTTAGTTAATTGTTTTTTTTAAAATGTTTTCTAAATCATTAGTTTTGTTTTACATAATTGTTTTCAAGTTTAATCTAGTTATTTTGAAAACCCAAAAAAATCCCCTTTGGTAAGACTTTCTTTAGTGTAATTTGCTTTTAAAATTTGTTTCCACCTACTCTTGGGATTCAACCCCTACTTGCCCTAGTTATTAGTTAAAGGTTTGTGGGGATATATCTTGTGATTGATCAACGACTGATCAGCAGCATTAGCTGATGGGGTGGCTAAGTCCTCTAAACTCTGTAGCTTTACTTGCAAATCATAGGTCCACAACTTCTTCAAAGCGTTGTTGACCGCTTCATTTTTCTCTGGTTGTGGAATGATGGGATCTCTTTGATCAGACCAAAATTATACATCTTTTTATGGTTATTTTCCTATGCTTTTTGGGTATATATTACTTGATTATGCCTTATATTGGTTATATTTGTGTTCATAGGTGTTGAAGAGAAGAAAAGTGCAAAATTGATGATTTTGTACCTTTTGGAACCTTTTTAGATGATTTATGACACAAGTATTTTCCATGGACGTCTTGGATGAAGATTTGATCTATCATGTTCGTGATTGAAGAGCTTATCGAGTCAATTTTATGCTTATGAAGGCCATAAAGTTGACTGCTATGAGTTTTCAAGGAAAAGAAGCAAAGTTGAGTTCAAGGCGAGAAGACATGTCAATGTGCCAACCATGACACTGCCTACCTGGGTGATCAGGCAAACCACATGGGTATTCAGGCAAATTATATGGGTGCCCAGGTAGAGTCGAGCACACCCAATGGGCGCGCGCCTAGCAGGCAACGTCGACACTTCCTTGTGTCTTCCTCTTGAAGCCTCTTCAATACATTCCAGATTTCTCGTCAGTTTTGAAAAACAACGATAACTTTGGATCCAGAACTTCGATTGAGGTGACTCAAGATGCATTGGAAATCTAACTCCGAGAGCTACGACTTTCGTGTTTCGGTCGAAGCCCAGAATTGACGTTATCATAACGAAAATGCCCCTAAATATTTCGGACAGAAACTGTTTTGGGCCAGACTTGCGTTTTTGACCAATTTGAGCCCATATATCTTACTTGGATTAGCTTGAAGACATCAAGAAGAGCCCAGCACGTCCCTAGGGTTAGATTTAATCATCTAGAACTCTAAATTAAACCCTAGGCAGCCCCTATATATACCCATCTTTTCCAAGAACCCTAGTATCATCTTTTACAACTTCTTAATTTCCTTAGGTTTTGCAGTTTAGAGAGGAGGCAGCCACCCCCTCCTCTTTTCCTCCTATTTTCCTTGTAAGTTTTCAGTCTCTCATGGATTGAAAACTCCAATCCATGAGTAGCTAAACCTTTATACTTCTTTTTCCTAGGTATTTTTTTATCAATAAATTCATGGTGAGACTTTTGTTATTAATAATTTGATTTTTCTGTTTGAATATGTTTCTTATCTCTGTACTTCAACTCATATGTTCATATGTTTGATTGATCAGAGCGATCGGCTAATCATGATAATTATAAATGCTATTGTTAGATTCAATTTAGTCAAATGTCGAATTGGTTCAAGTGATAGTTGAATGCTAGGAGTCTTAGGTTCAATGGGATTATCGAACCTTATGTTAATTCTGCTCAAGGCGAGTTTAATTACATGAGATTGATTATAATTTATTATGCTTGTGGAAAGTATGATCTCAATGTCTGTTCTATGATAGGGTGAAATATTGATTAGAATAATAGAAATTAGTTTTGCAAGGCGTGAAGTTAATTCTATTAGCATGTTGGAGTTTGCTTCTGTATCAAAAGGCTATTAGATCAATTATTCAAGTGGAGTTGTTTAATATATTAAGAGGATTATTTTATTCTAATGAAAATTGATACCTACGTCTTAGGATATATATTGATTTATGATGCTCAATTGATTTGCAATCTAATCAAATTCATGATTTGTGTCTTTGATCCATGGTTTATTTGATCAAAATATTTATCTAGAGAAAAAGGAATATGTTTTTAATTAAACAACAAAAATGTGTTTTCACCATTCTCTAGAAATTGTGAAAACACGCTAAACAAACAAAATTTAAAACAGGCCACCATTCGCATCCCACTAGTCTCATTTTTTTTTCTTTTCTTTTTTCTCCTTTGTTGCTAGTTTTTCTTTTTCTCCTTTACTCTTCTCTTCTTCCACCAACAACTAACCCTTCTCTTTCATCCGTTAGACCGTTTTTACGGTAAGTTCCTTGATTCAAATTTGTAAGACTTGTTGCTGAAATTTTCAAATTATTTTTTGGAATTTGAGAGATTCGAAGGCTACACCAGTGCCTGGTACTCAAAATGGGGTGTCTTTGGTTAGTAGGTTTTCAAAGAATCTGATAAAGATGTTCTTGGATCAATACGTATATTTTTCTGATTGGAGCTTAATCATTTTTTCTATCAATTCGTATATTTTTGTGAGGATTCACAATTTTGCTTTAAAAATAAATTATTGCAGCTAAAGATTCTGAACATATAAAGTGAAATCTGGTTATTGTCTATATTTTTGTTTGGGTTTATTTAACTGCTGGAGTTTCTTGTTCCCCTTTAAGTTAGAATGAAGATGAAGATTTAGGTAGCTTTTAAGAATATCAGATCCTAGCATGTTAGAAGTTGAATGCCCTGCACTTGTTATAGAGTGATGTTGGTGTTTTGATGATATACAATTTAAGTAGGTACGCATTTATTAGCAGCCTTGAGATATAAGAGCTGACATTGTTGCTTCATAAAGGTTCATTTCATTCAAGAAATATGGCAGACAATGCTCACATATAGCCTATTAATACTTCAAATTAATCAACTATAATAATAAACTTTAATTGTGTGTATTATAACTATGATCTGATACTAATTATTATATATATATATATATTATATTAATTTTAAATAGAATTGCCTAATTCTTTGCACCCAATAGGAAATTTTATACTTAACTGTCCTTATTTTCTTGGTGTGATACAAGAGACTGTATTTGCAAAGGATTATGTTTTCAATAAGAGAATTGTTGCAAAAGTTGGGGACTTGATTCAAATAAAACTGATTTTGTTACCATTTTTTCACTATAATGGATTTGATCATGTATGATATGAATTCACCATTCTTTGGAGGTTGCTTTCAGACTAACTCTAGTTTTGGTTCTGCATCATCTTAAAGTGTCTTTAAAGGCTTTGAACAAGTGTCATTTAAGCCATAAACTTGCTAGCTATGAAGTTATTAAACATGGTTAAATAAGCTGGGTTTTTGTTTGAGTTTTGCCTATATATTTCTCATGCACCACGTGATGGCCTTCTAGAGACATGTGCTTGAATCTGATTAGTGGGTTTGGTTAGTGGGTTTTCAAAGAATGTGATCAAGATGTTCTTGAATCTAATTAATGTCTATATATGTCAACTGGATAGCAAATGCAGTGAGTTCTAGTCTTAGAAATAGGCATTGGAGAGCTACAAACCAGTATAGGAAGGCAACATACTTCTTAGATTTGTTTCTTATCCGAAATTAGAGGAGATGCATATGCATATGATATTTACAAATTAATTGTAGTATGCATTTTGTGCTTTGAATTAAAAACCCCTTGTTCCCATGTTGCTTGAAAAACCTATTAATTTGAAGGTGCATCCATGGCTAATCTCTAAGTTATTTTATTCCTGATTGTAACCTATGAAGATTTTATGGAGTTACCTAACTTTCTTTCTCAAATTTCTACCTCTTAGCAGGTGAAAAAGATCAAGTAACTTCCTTGGATCAATATTACCTAATTCTGTGAATGATGCACTAGATCCAGCTAACTATCATGTGCTTCATAATGTTATTTCAGCGGGAGTCAGAAGGTACAACACCTTCTAACTGATTTAATAAATTTATAGATCGTTAGCACAATAATTTCTCTCTTGCATTTAAGCATAACAGTTTGAATTAACAATTTTGTCTACCATTTCACCCATAACCTCTTGATTACCTTTTTCCCTTCCCTCCATTTTCCTTTCTATGAAATATATAGTGCAAGGGAGTCCTTTATTAATTTTTATTGAATTTCTTTGCTTTCATGTAACCTATGTCTATGAACAGGCCATTTTCATCTGTAAAGTTACAGGCTACTCCTTTCGGTTTTCACTTTAGGTGTTCTTTACTTCATTTAAGATTCAAGATTCAGGAGGTTTTGCCCAGTGTAGTGGCAGAATTCTCGCTTCACAACTCAGAAGGTCTAGAGCACGTATAGTGGCAGATTTTAAGTCCTGAATTCACTAGGTTCTTATAACTAGTTGTGTTGTTAAGTTTTGTTCTGAATTCTTCTCTGATCTGTTTATATTATCTTTGTATTTGCAGGAAAGCAGGGCTTCCCCCATTGAAGTTCCTTCTCATTTCTTGTTACAAGTTCTCCTAATGTTCTCCTTCATGTTCATCAGTATATGATTTTGCTGATATTTTGACTTTGTGTATGCATTTAATGAAAATGCATGCTTCATTATGGCTTTTATGTATACAAGATAATCTGCAAATAACAACAGATTCCTACCCTTTTTCTCATTTTTTGATCATATATTTA
Organism: Corchorus olitorius; assembly: GCA_001974825.2. NCBI lineage: Eukaryota > Viridiplantae > Streptophyta > Magnoliopsida > Malvales > Malvaceae > Corchorus > Corchorus olitorius. The sequence continues at coordinate 187,939 of AWUE01015112.1, read as the reverse complement.
ACTTTTTACAATCTTTTTACGGTCTCCCACTCTCGTTCAATCTCAAATATGCCCTTTTTTTGCTTTCTTAAGAGACGGTAAAGAAGAATGTCTTTTCTGAAACTAGGATTTGAATAGAGCTATAATTCTTGGCACATTATAAGTGGAAAATAAAATTGGATAGTGGTTTTGATGTTGAATAGCTTAAGAGGCCATTTGTACCTGTCAAGAAGAGGACTTTGAACTTCTTATCTAACTCTAAAATCTAAATTGAGTCTTCTACTTCATATATGGATTAATTACACCTTTCAAGGAACTGATAAGTGCCTTTCTTTTTATGGACTATGATTTCTTTTCAGCTTTTCATTTTCAATCACTTTTATCATATTATATGATAAGAAACAACTTGTACATTTTCAAATGATAGGTTGTCTTTGAGGTCTATTTACCTTTTGCTTATGCAATTTCCTCTTTATTATGGATATATGGTAACATGTTAATAAACACTAGGTGAAGGTGATGCATTTTGTTTTTAACATAGTTTTGATTCTTTATTATGTAGGTTATAATGAGTATTAGATCTAATTCAGAAAGTTCTGCTGATTTAGATAATGAGAATACTGAGTTTTTTCTTATAAACCATGTCCATTAATTCTACAAAACACACTTGTCTAAGATGCCATGTATAGCGGGAAGGAATTTCTTGTAGAAGTTTTAAATGGAAACCTAACTGTGTGTTATGAATTGTTTCGCATGCAAAAACTTGTCTTCTTAAACTTCTGTAATAGATTGAAAATGGAGGATCTGTTAGAAGATGGCAGAAAAGTTTCAGTTGAAGAAGGTGTTGCAATGTTTCTCTACATAGTCGGTCAAAATGTTGGGCAAAGGGCTATGGCCAATCGATTTCAACATTCAACTGCGACTATTTCTGTATGGTTTTTGAAAAAGTTTTGCGGGCTATTTGCAAATTGGGAACTAAAATTATTTTTCCTAGAGATTGAAGTGATGTTCAACCAGAGATTGCGAGAAATCTGAAACAGTTTTAATATATCAGGGGTTGCATTGGAGCTATTGATGGTACATAAGTATTTCCTTGGTCTCCTGCTTCAAAGTCTGCACCTTTTTGAAATAGAAAGCAGAATATTTCGCAAAATGTAATGGTTGCCTGTTCTCATGACATGCTTTTTACATTTGTATGCGCAGGATGGGAAGGTATCGGTCATGACACGAGTTTTTTTAATGCTGTGCTTAGTTCTGCTTTTGAAAATGCATTTCCTATGCCCAGTGCTGGTAAGTTTATTGGGTTTTGTAGTCTTATAAAGTCTACTTATGTGTTTAATGTTTGCTTACTTTTGTTTGTTTGTTTTTTTTTTCCTATTATAGGGAAATATTATGTTGTGGATGCCGGATACCCAAATATACCTGGCTTCTTAGCACTATATCATGGACAAAGATATCATGCACGTGACTTTAGAAGCAGAAATCGTGCAAGAGAAAAAGAAGAATTGTTTAATATGAGGCATTCATCTATTCATAATGTGATTGAAAGGAGTATTGGAGTGTTGAGGAAGAGATTCGCCATATTGAGGGAGATGCCTAAGTATCCACTTAGAAAGCAGCGTTATATTCCAAAAGTTTGTTGTACTATTCACAATTTCATTAGATTGGAAACCGAGAAAGATGAATTGTTTGAGGAAGGTGAAAGAGAAAATATAAACGAAGTCGATGATTCAAAGACAAGTTCTTCGTGCTCAGGCTTAGGTAGCGAGCAAGTTGTATTTGATACGTCACAAATAGCTGCAGCGGCGCAATTTCGAGAAGAGATTGCTTTATCTTTGTGGAGTAGTTATAGGCAAAACTGATATAATGTAAATTATCTAATGATTTTAGTTGTTTGATATATTGTAAATTGATATATCGATGTATTACTTTGATTTTATTATTATTGATGCTAAATACATTTTCTTAATTTTTTAAAACAAATTTTCATTTTGGAAAAAAAGAAGAAAACAATTTTTCATTCTCATGAACCAAACATGATTTCTAGAAAATACAAAAAAAAAAAAAACAACTCTTAGAAAATGCATATACCAAACAAGTTTTCTAGAAAATAGAAAACAACAGATGATAACAGTTTTTAACAAATGAAAATGGAGATGGAAAATGGAGAATGTTCTCCCTATCAAACATAACCTTATATTCTTCTTTTGAGTTTATTTATAGGTCTTTTCCATTAAAATCCTTTCTCCAAAAATCTTCAGTTCTCCACTTCAGTTGACTTTAAAGGCTCGGAGTGGATGTGGATGCAGGGGCAGTGCCCACGACCTGTAGAGCTTAGGCTAAATCTTACAAGCATTTTAGGCCAGGCCTCGATAATAAGGCCCTTGTTAGCTTATAGGGTTCTTCAGATATTGCGCTTGCGGCCACAAAATTTGAGAATAACACTAAATGCGTATCTCCCATTTAAGCTACTAACATTTTGAGGTTGTGGGACACTTTTATGCAAACTACTCATTGGCCCGCGCGATGCCGCGGGGATGGTTTGGACCTATTTTCTGCTGCTTTGTAGTGATATATCTATCAATCAATGAAAAATAATCATATTGCCCCAAAAAAAAAAATCAAAAGAGTTGTTTATACCTTAATTTACAATTGAGGGTAAATTGGTCCTATTATAATCATAATCAAGATGTGTGGTTAGAATTTAATCAAAATTCCTAAAGAAACTAGGTTTCTGCACCATCCTAGTTCAAATTGAATTAGGAAAAGTCTTGTAAATTAATTACAAGGGCTGAAATTAATTAATTATTAATTAAATAATAATTATTGAATAATTATTATTAAAAATCTCATGAGTGCCGCCCCTACACAGGTGAGTGGCAGAGAAAATCAAATCGGAAGCAGTTTCCTTTGATATTGCTGTCTGCTAGGGAGGCAAACAAGTAAAAAAGGAAAATTGCTTGTCATCTGCCCATGAGATGAAAAATACCTCATGGACATACATAGCAAGGCCCAAGTCGTCTCCCATACAGAGGATAGGCCGCCCTCTGCCCTGCAGAGAGATATTTTTCTCTTTCTGCAGGAAGGAGGCAGAGAGCTAAAGTTTGTCAGCCAGAGAAACATCTGTGTACGTGAGAGAGGCATGAGACTTTCAACCTCACACCTCCTCCATATATTCGACCAACCATAATAGAGTAATCGTCTAGCCTCCTCCCCTCCCCGGGAGGCGAAATTGCAACTTGTATTTTGTTCAATTAAGGACAAAATAGTGAGATTGACCAATTGAAGAGGCTAGAAGCTGCGATTTCTTCTAGGGAGCACACCATGATGATCCTTGAGCTATGTAGATCATCTTGGTAAAATTTCACCTCATTCTGACATCGGAGTAAAAACTTATGCCCGGTTTTCAGTTAAGGACATTTTTGGGAGTGAAACCAAATTCACCATGATGGAGAGCTCGAATTAACTTGGGATTTTTTCCATGATCTTATGGAAATATTCTAAGCTTACTTGTGAAATTTTGGTTAAATCCGAGATCATTTGCAACTTTTGCATTCTTTTCAATTAAGGACATATGGCTTTCTCACCTCGGTTTAAGCCATTTTCTTAATTAATTATTATTTTCATGATTTAAAGAGCTAAATATGGCCAAGTATGAGTAATTTCGTGGCTTTGATGATCATAGTTCAATTCATGACGTCAACAGGCCACTACTTAGTCAAATTAGCTAAATTCAGCACAAAAGAAGCAACAAAAGCCCGCTGCACTGTGATAATCAGAAGGAAGAATTGTCATCAACTACCCAGGAGGTAGATTTTCGTCTCCTATCTTAGAAAAGTGGCGCCCTTATGCATTTCTTGTCCTCTCCCCAGCAGTTGGATGCAATCAGAAGAAGATGGAAGCTTCACTGTACTTTCCTGGAAGCTGTCATCTGCATAGGAGGAGGATTTTGCCTTTGTCAGCAAGGCAAGCCCATTAAATGCTCAAGCCCAAACCGTCCCCTATATAAAGGGAGGCCGTTCTCAGGTTTCAGGCAGATTCCGCATCTCAGACATTTCTCCCGAGAAATCAAAAACCAGCTCCTGCAGCTACAAACTTGCTCCGCGCAAAAAACCAAGCTCCGTGCTTATTTTCTCTCCGGCTCTGCGCCATTTTCACCCAATTCATCACGAGTTCTTCACTCGTTCTTCATATTTTCCTTGATTAGATCTTGTCTCAGGACAAACAACACTCTTTTAGTGTTTTTCTCTTGTTTCAATCTTGTCTCCGGATATACAAACACTGTACACGTGTTCTTCATTCAGAAATAACAGATCAGTTTGTTATTTTCTTTTCAATTTCAATTGCAATCAAAGTAGATCTCTCAAATCTGATCCAAAAGAGAAGAGGCCCAGTTATGAGAAGCAGTTCGTGTGGATCCAATGATTTAGATGCTCCGGTGTGACTTTGATCCAGTCCCCACAATCGTTCTGATCTTTCAATCTGCTGCTCCGCGTTCCAGATCTTGTTTTTACAACCTCTTTGTCAATTTCAGCAAATTGACTGGCACGCCCTTACGTTGTCATAAAGAATTCTCCGCGAAAACTCTAGTAAGAGATTTTTGGCGCAACATCTCTTTTTGGCACGCCCAGTGGGACAAGCACATCTGCTCTCCCTCTCTGGCGCCCTCAGTGCTCTTTTTTCCTCTCCGAAGCCGGTGATCCCCAGTTCTCTTTCTCCTAGTCACTCAGCAAGGTGTCCGCCTCAATCAAAGGTCCACACCAAATCACTTTCCCTAGCACTTGAAGCAGGACAAGACAACAGATCTCTCCTCCTCTCAACGTCTCAGGGTAACTTTTCTTTACTTTTTCTTCTCCCTTCCCCTCTTTCTAAGTCTTACCAAGTGGTAAACATGCCACCTGAGGTTGATGGAGGCAGATCTAGCCATGTTATGCAAACCAGAAGCAAAAACGTGGCAGATCCTTCACAATTGCCTTTGGAATCTGATTCAAAGATCTTGTTGCAATACCTCACTGAAGCCATGAATGAAATTTCTTTGGCACAGGAACAAAGGATGCAACAACTTATGAGATCTATAGATCAGATGAACACATATCATGACCAACTTAAGGAGGCTAGTAACTCTTTCAAGGAGCAGATGATTCAAGACCGTGAGAACATCCTGGCTCAGATTGGTCAAGTAGAAGATAGACTTGGGGGGCAAATCCAACAGATAGCCCAAGATCCGAGACAAGTTAACATGCCTGCACTTCTTCCTCCACCTGTGGCGCCATTAGCCAATAATGGTACCAACCAGGTGAGATTTCCACCTCAAGTGGAAGTGGTTGGTAACAACAACTTACCACCTCATAGGGAAGGGGTAGCAAGAGGTGAGAATGAAGCTGATCTCATCCCTGGGCACCAATAAGCAGTTGACCATGCACCTGATAACGTGGAAGAGGAAGTCAACCCAGTTGGTCCTCGAGCTGCAGCTTATGTACCACCCCACGTGAGGAATGGTAATGGTAATGGTAATGGTAATGGCGCAAGGAATGGCAATCAACGCCATCCTGCTCCACGCCATCCACCTCAAGGTGTTGATGCACAAGGCCCAGTGAATCAGAACCACATCAGGGAGATGATTGAAGACATGATTGGCCCCGCTTACAGGCGAGTAGGCAGGCCATCTTTTCAAAAGCCTTATCCTGAGGAGTATGATAGAATATATCCTCTACCTCGTGGGTACAAGGTCCCTGACTTCACAAGCTTTTCTGGAACCTCTAGCGAGCAGACGACTCTGGAGCACATTGCTCGTTTTACTGTGCAATGTGGAGAAGCCAACTCTGGCTACCACAAGCTTCGCCTGTTTCCCAACTCTGTCATAGGTGCAGCTTTTACTTGGTACATCAACTTACCACCCAACTCAGTAAGAACCTGGGAGGAGATGGAAAGATTGTTCCACACACAGTTCTATAAAACTGAGCCTGAGGTCTCCATGGCAGACTTGTCACGCCTCTACCAAAGAAAAGGGGAGTCAGCTGAGGAGTACTTAGCTCGTTTCAAGAAGCTAAGGAATAGGTGTCGCACACCTCTCCATGAGATAGAATTTGTGCGCCTAGCTCAGAATGGACTTGACATAGAACTTCGAAAGAAGTTCGAAGGAGTAGATTTCAGAGACTTCTTCGAGATGTCAACCAAGGTGACAAGATATGAGACTCTTCTTCGAGAAGAAAATGAAAGGAGAAGTTCATCTTATGTCACTTATTATCAAGAGCCAAATTTTGAACTTGGGATAGCTGAGGTCAAGGCAGATCGCCCCACTGAGTGTCCATGTCTTGTGAAGGCAGGAGTAGGACACCCTCAGACCCAGGAAAGGTTTGCTGCTATGTACCAGAGACAAGCAGAGAAGAAACCTTATGATGGAAGCAAAACTTATTCATTTGATACTTCAAAAACAAATGAAGTTTTTGACTTCCTACATAAGTCGGGTATGATTAAGTTACCACCTGGACATGTCCTTCCTTCACCAGAGGATATCAAAGGAAGAGAATACTGCAAGTACCACGACTCCTGGAGGCACCCAACCAACAACTGTACTGTGTTCAAAAACATAGTACAAGAAAATATAGAGAAGGGAATCTTGAAGTTCCCTGAGGCGCCTAAGAAAGATATGGGAGTTGATAAAAATCCTTTCCCAGCTCCTATCCACATGGTCATGATCAACCTCCCAAAGGATGGACAACTGGCTAGTAAGGAGATGGAAGAATCAACTCCCAAGAGGTCGAACTTGGATCCAAGCGCCTCCTTGGCAACCAATCCTCAACATGAAGGTAACTATTATCACCACTCTGCTAAAGCTAAGAAGTTGGTTGATAAAGCTAAGTTAAAAATCCTGGGTGTGCATTCAGATCGGCCTTGGAATCCAAACACGGCTGCTGACAGCCTTAAAGCACCAAGGAGGAAGTTAGAACTTTTCTCATCTGATGATGAGGAAGAGCCTGTGGAATATCTTGATACATCTTCTAGGAAGAAGGTTCAAAGAAAGTTGGAGTTTTCATCAAAGACTCCACTCCAAAGGAAGGAAAAAAGTAGGGCAAAGCACACTCCAAGCTCGGGGGGCAAGCCAGAAACTTCTCCTAAGCAGAACAAAAGAGAGTATGGCGAACCATCATCAAAAGTGGCGCCACCTCCTTCTCATCCTAGCTCATCTACCCATCACAAGGTGCAAAGGTCTTCCAAGAGAGAGCACGATCAACAACCACAAGTTGAAAATCATTCTAAGTCTCTTCCGAAGAGGACTAAGCGTGAGATTAGACCATGGTTGGATCATAAGAAGGAAGAATATCGCCATGCAGCTGTGATGAAAGAAATGAAGCTGAGGGGTGATCATGCACGACCAAGAATGGTCAAGCCACCATCAGACACTCCAAAGGGTGTGTGGCGGAAAGTGCAACATCCCAAGTACCCTGTTCAAAGGAATAGGAAAACTTGGAGAAGATGAGAACTTCGAAAAAGAGTTAAGGCTCGAAATGAAGAAGTACTTGATGCCATGCAAGTTGATGAGAGTGGAAATGGACTTTCAAAGGATCCACCACCTACCAACGAGATGGATGTATCCCTCATGGACTTAGCAGACATGGGAGTAAAGCTATGCAAGGAGAAAATCCTTTCTGAAGAAGCAAAGCTCAAAGCAAAAGCACTTGAGCTAAGTAAGAAAGAAGCTGAACTCCAAGATCGAAAGCAAGCCTTGATTGATATAGTCTATGGCAACGAAGATTATTCTTGCCAAGAATTAGCAAGCAGAGGCACCATCAACGAGGAGGCAGTCCTTGCATATAGAAAATTAGCCATGAGAGCATTAACCATAGGAGATGAAGATGGAGGAGATGATGATTTCGAGGTCTGTAGCATTGATGACGATTCATACTACCAGAAGTTTCCCTATGAAGCTTTGTCTAAAAGACTTGAAGACTGGCCATCACATGAGGCCACTCAAGATCTGCTCCACATCTCAGAGAACATGCCACCATGGCAAATATCAATTTTGCTTGAAAAAGCGAAATTAGATAAAGAAAGGAGAGAGTTTGAAGCTAAGAGATTGGAACACATCGAAGCTGAGAACATTCTTTTCGAAAGACAAGAAGCTATAGATGATGCTGTTAAACAACTCCTTAGGATTCATCGAAGAGCTTAACATAAAAGCAGACAAGGCCCCAGGAGACCAAGATGGAAGTCTTTGGACTCCACACTGGGAGGATAGTGGCGCCACCCACATGGAGGATGCCATGCCAACTTCGTCACACCAAAACATGTGTGATGAAAGTTCGGGAGAAAAGCCTGTCGCCATAAGTGAAGAGGAAACATTAACCGCCGAGGACTTTGACAACAAGTCTGTTGAATCATTGACCTTCGGGCAGTTCATGGTTAACCTTAACCATACTACTATCACTCTGCCATGCACATTTGCTGCTAGATTAAAAGAGCGAGTGGAATCATTTGAGCCACCCTCTCCCCAGGAAGATGAAGATGTCATTGAGATCCCCTCAAGTAATGAGGAAGACTCGGGGGGCAACACCTCAAATGAGGCAGAAGCCACCAAACCAGATGAAGCAAACACTTGCCACATCAAGCCTTTGTATATTAAGGCGCATGTTGATGGCATTCCAATCAGTAGGGTACTTGTTGATAATGGTGCAACAGTGAATCTCATTCCCTACTCATCACTGAAGAAACTGGGCAAGTGCACTGATGATTTGATCAAGTCAGAAGTCACTGTGAGTGATTTCTCTGGCAACATCAAGAAGACAAGCATATTGCCTGCCCAGCTAACTATTGGGTCAAAAACGTCCCTCTCTGCCTTCTTTGTAGTTGATTCCTCATCAACTTACAACATGTTGCTTGGTAGAGATTGGATTCATTCCAACTGGTGTGTCCCATCATCCTTACATCAACTACTGATGTTTTGGAATGGTACCGAAGTTGAAGTGGTCAAGGCAGACAAGAGACCATTCAAAGTTGAAACCAACGCAGTAGATGCAAGGATTTATGATGGAACCACCGGACCCATAAGGTTCATGGGCCAGGACAAATATGGCCGACCATACCTGTTCATTTCCACAGGAGAAGTCAGACAAGAAGCCTTAAAAGAGGTGATGGAAAATCTTGTGCGGCCTGATGCTTTGATCCCCTTCAAGCCGCTTCCATGTGCTCCTATCATAGAGGAGATCCAATGAGTACACAACCTAGAGAGGTTGTATTGGCCAACGACATCTTGAGAAAGTTGTCGACATTGGCCTTAGAGATGAAGCTCCAAAGCTTAGAGGATTCAGCCGCCCCATCAGCTAATGCGGCTTATCAAAGTGGTAGAAAATACACAAGATGAGATCACCATGGAGGAACTTGATCTTGCGTCCCATGAAGTTAGATGATCTCAAGGCTGAGGTACAAGATCCTTTACTTGAAGTAAATCTTGGTACTGAAGAAGAGCCTAGGCCAACTTACATAAGTCAGTTGTTGGCCGAAGAAGATAAGCCACGCTTTGTAGCCTTGTTAAAAGAATACAGAGATTGTTTCGCCTGGGATTATGACGAAATGCCTGGCTTAAGTCGTGAATTGGTGGAGCATCGCCTGCCAATCATTGAAGGTTACCATCCCTATCAGCAACCTCCTAGAAGGATGGCTAATGATGTCATTCTTAAAGTTAAAGAGGAAGTTGAAAGGCTCCTTAAGGCAGGATTCATCCGTACCGCAAGGTATGTAGAATGGATTTCAAACATAGTTCCTGTAGTTAAAAAGAATGGTAAAATCAGGGTGTGTGTTGATTTCCGAAACTTGAATTCAGCCACCCCTAAAGATGAATATCCTATGCCTGTTGCAGACCTACTGGTAGACGGGGCCGCCCAACATCAAGTGTTATCCTTCATGGATGGTCACAGCGGCTACAACCAGATCTACATAGCAGAGGAGGATGTTCCAAAGACAGCTTTTCGTTGTCCAGGTGCAATCGGTACTTTTGAGTGGGTAGTCATGCCCTTTGGACTCAAGAACGCCGGTGCAACCTATCAAAGAGCCATGAACGCCATCTTCCATGACATGATTGGAAAATTCATGGAGGTATACATAGATGATGTAGTGGTTAAATCACACAACCACCTTGATCACATTGATCATCTAGGGCGCTCATTCGAAAGAATAAGACAACATGGTTTGAAAATGAATCCATTAAAATGTGCTTTCGGTGTTAGTGCAGGTAACTTCCTTGGATTTTTGGTCCATCAACGAGGCATCGAGATAGACCAAACAAGGCAAAAGCCATCATACAGGCAAAACCGCCCACCTCGAAGAAAGAGCTCCAACGCTTCCTTGGACAAGTCAACTTCTTAAGAAGATTCATCTCCAACACTGCTGGCAAGACCAAGGCGTTTTCGCCACTGTTGAAGTTGAGAGACAAGGAGGAGTTTCAATGGAATGATAAACATCAAGAAGCTTTTGAGGCCATTAAGAAGTATTTAGCTTCGCCTCCTGTATTAGTTCCTCCTAAGAAGGATAAGACCTTGTACCTATATGTTGCAGCCACCACGTCCTCCATAGGATGTTTGTTGGCTCAAGGGTTAGGAAAGGGAAGGAACAAGCAATGTACTACTTAAGTAGGACTCTTACGGATGTAGAAACTCGGTATAGTCCTATCGAAAAGCTATGTTTGTCACTTTATTTTGTCAGCAATAAAACTAAAGACATTACATGCTCTACTTTGATGTCTGTGTTATTTTCAAAAACTAGACTTAGTAAAATAAATGTTATCTCGGCCTCTCCTTAAAGGCCGACTAGGCAAGTGGTGCCTAGCACTCTCAGAGTTCAGTTTCAAGTATATACCTCAGAAGGCAGTGAAAGGGCAAGCAATTGCTGACTTCCTAGCCGACCACCCATGCTTAGACTTGGGAGAAGAGTTTGAAGATACAAACTTTGTCATGGAGGTATCTTTAATACCATGGATACTTGAGTTTGATGGCTCTAGCACTGCTAACTCTGCAGGTGCAGGAATTGTCATCACCTCCCCAGATGATGACTATACCATGATGTCATTCCACTTAGACTTTGATTGTACTAACAATCAAGCTGAGTATGAGGCACTTATCATTGGTCTAGAATTGCTCAGGGAGATGAAAGTATCCACAGTACACATCAGAAGAGATTCTCTCTTGGTGATCAACCAGCTTACCAGAGAGTTCAATTGCACAAGTCCATCATTGTTATCATACTATGCAGTGGAAGTACAATTGTTAGAAAAATTTGATGATGTAAGGATAGAACACGTCCCCGGACATAAAAATGAGTTTGCAAATGTCGCTGCACAGCTTGCATCTGGCCTTGTATTACGAGATGATATCTGGAAGAAGGTGGTAAATGTGGAAAGGAGGAGCATGCCTTCAACATTTACTAGGGACAATGTGTTTGAAGTGTACAACATGGTACACAGACTTGATGATTGGCGCCAACCATTCATTGAATACCTCCAAAACCCATCAACAAGGGTCACCAGGAGGATAAGGACTTTGGTTGTGCACTACACTGTCTTAGCTGATGAAGTATATCGAAAAGACTTAGACGGGTCTTTGATGAGATGTCTAGATCAAGATGAAGCTAAGAAAGTCATCAAGGATGTACATGAAGGTTTATGTGGTGCACACCAAGCTGGTAGGAAGATGAGATGGTTGATTCGCCGTCATGGTTTCTATTGGCCAACTATCATGAAAGACTGCATGGAATTTGCCAAAGGCTGCCAAGCTTGTCAGAAGTATGGCCCTATATGGAGACTTCCATCAGAAGAGCTACATTCTATAATAAAGCCTTGGCCATTCAGAGGATGGGCAATTGATCTTATTGGAAAGATCTACCCACCTGCCAAAGGAGGTGTCTGCTTTATTATAGTTGCCACAAACTATTTCACCAAGTGGGTGGAAGCAAAAGCTCTGAATGGCATAGCTCATAATGACATCAAGAAATTCATCAAGGAACATATCATCTACCGCTTTCGAATTCCAGAAACTCTCAGCACTGATCAAGGTACTAACTTTGATGGTGAGAACACAAGGAGTTTGGAAGAAAAATTTGGCCTAAAATTCACCAAATCCACGCCATACTATGCTCAAGCTAATGGACAGGTCGAACCTTCTAACAAGGTGATGATAGGCATCATAGAGAAAATGATAAAAGACAAGCCCGGTAAATGGGATAGAGTCTTACCTAAGGCCTTGTGGGCATACAGGATGTCACAACGTTCAAGTACTGGTGTAAGCCCATTCAGCCTTACCTATGGTCATGATGCAATGGTCCCGATGGAACTTTTAGCTAAGTCAGCCAGAGTTGCATTCCAGAATAACTTGCAGTGGTATGATTACAATGATGCCATGATGATTGAGCTTGAAGATCTTGATTCTGAAAGATTGGATGCTTTAGATCACCTGCAAGCACAGAAGAAGAAGGCAGAAAGTTGTTACAATAAGAAAGTTCGTAAACGAAGTTTCGTTGAAGGCGAACTAGTATGGAAAGCTTTCTTGCCTCTTCGTTCTAAGAAACGCGGGAAATGGTCTCCCAAATGGGAAGGACCATTCCGTATCAAGAAAGTACTCAAGAATGGTGCCTATTGGTTAGAAACTGAGGATGGTGATTCCCATAGAAAGTTCATCAACGGGCGCTATTTGAAGAAGTATTATCCAACTGCATGGGAGGCAAAATCTGATCCAAATCCTGAATTTGACATGGAGGAGGAATTAGATGAAGTGGCTATGACTCAACTCACAGCCACATGCTTCACTAAAGTATAAAACTTACACGCTTCGCGGACTTAGCCACCCCAATTGCGTTCTTGTGGCTTTTAAATAAAAACAAAAATTTTTATTACTTATGAAGTAATAAAATTTTAAATTTTGCCAATAACCTTAGGGTGTGGCGAAAAATTGAAGGAAAAATAAGAAATTCCATCACTTAAATTTTACAAGTGTTGTGGAATTTAATTTTCAAAATTTGGCCTTAATTAAAAGGAGGAGGCCGAATTTTCTAAGTATTTTGGATGTTTTTGCCGAAAATTCTAAGTATTTTTGGCAAGATAATTCCAAAATAATTTCCAAGTATTTGATCTTTGTGGTTTTAGTCATAAGACCAAAAGATTAAATTGACAAAGGATTTTGTTTAAATTAGATGGCTAAAATAAATAAAAGCCACTAACATTAAATTTGGCAAAAATACATTGCCACCAATTCAAAACTTAATTTGTTTGAAGTTGAAATCGTTCATAAAACAAAATCTTAAAGTTGTAAAGTACTTGAGAAAATTAAAAGGGAATAAAGTTCTAAGCCAGGAGGAGAAGACTACTCCTCCTCATCAGACACCTCAGCTTCTTCTTCTTCAACCTCAGCAAAGGGGTCATCCCCGTTGAACACTTCAAAGTAGTTGGGGATATTTCCTGTCCAAGTACGAAAAATGTTGTTCAATTGCTCCAATTGGAAGTACTTGGTGCCCATCTCTTCTTCAAGACCAGTGACATCAACCAAGGAGGCAGCAATTTCTTCAATCTGCTTGCACTTCTCTATAGCAGCTTGCTCCCTGTTAGTCTTCAGAGTAATGAGTTCACCCTCCACTTTAGACATCCGAGCTTTGAGACTATCCAGAAGTGAGTTGAGAAGTACTTCATGGGCAGTAGGATTGGTCATCTCATGAAACTTCATAATCTCAAGTTCCAACTCTCCTCTGCCAGTCAGGTATTCGGCCTTAGTCAAATGAAGTTGGGCCAATGCTTTGGAAGTATGGTTGTAGTCATCAGCGAACAATTTGAAGAGAATTGGGAACTCATGCCAAAATTGAACAATATGAGGATTAACCTTAGGGGAGGCACATATGATATCAATTGATCTCAAAATTGAATCAGCATTCTCCTCCAAACTAGCACGCTTGGCATTGATGAAGAAACTCTTGATATCATCAATAGCCGTCTCGAGCTCCAAGTTTGAGGGAATGGCTTCCATAACCTCCATCTTAGGAAAATTCAGAAGTGCTGCAACAAGATCCTTAGCAACTACAAAATCAACAACGTTGTTAGAATACAATTTTTGTTAATAAGCTTGGTGAAAATAAATATTTTTACCACCTTAAAATTATTGCCTAATTTTATTTCTTGGCAAAAATAATTATTATGGTTGCCAAAAATAATTATGGTGATATTTTTAAGAAAATAAAAATAATTTTTGGCCACAAAACTATACTAAGGCCGAAAATATTAATGTGCATACCACATGAGTTGTAATTTTTCAACTAAAGTCATGGTATGCTAAAATTCAAGGTCTTTGGTGAATTATAAAAATTAAACTTAATTCTACCAAAACCTAAATTCAAATTTTGGCTAAGAACATTAATTTGGCCAAAATTAACTAAGCAAAACCTTAATTCCTAAAGAGCATGCCACCCACTTTGCAATTTTTGCAATCAAGGGCTCGAAATGCTAGGGTTTGCTTAAATTCATCAATTGGGATGTGCATGTGTCAAATTAAACCTAATTTCATGTGCTAAGAACCTGATTTGATGTAATTAATTGGCCAAAAATAGCAATTTTGGCTGAAACCCTAAAGATATGGAGAAATTGAGTGCCGCCCAACTTGTAATTTATGCAATTAAGGGCTCGACACTCTAGGGTTTTAAATTCTAGCTAATTGGGTAGTGCACATGTGAAATTAAACCTAATTTCATGTGTATGGAACCTGATTTTGTGTTAATCATTGGCCAATTTTATCAATTGAGCCAAAATTAGCAAGAATTTCAACCTAAAACCTAATACTATGCCGCCACTTTGTAATTTATGCAATTTGAGGGTTGCGGCATACTAGGGCACTAAAATTATGAAAATTAAGCTTCCTATACTTTTTATTAGGACTTAATTTTATGATTAATTCCCTGAATTTTTCGCTAATTTAATCAATTTGGCCAAAATTCCCAAATTTGCATAAACCCTAGGGACTAAATTGCAAAATTGCCGCCCAAAAATTTAAATCCATCAATTGGGGCGTGGCGAGCTAGGGTTTATCATCCTTGTCCAATTGGGTTTAGGATTTACCTAGTCCTAACCTAATTTTATGAGGAAAACACCAATTCCTAGTCCAATTTGGCTTCCTAGACTTAATAGGATTTGTAATCCTAGTCAAATAAGGCCAAATTTGCCGCCTACGGTACCAAAATTGGGGGTCGACTAATTGCAGCCCCTATGTCGACATAATCAACATGATTTCATGCCATGGAATTCTCAATTTCATGCAGCAACATGTTTACCTGAAGATTTATGGCAAAATTCAAGTCCAAGGCCGAAAACTATATAGTTTTTACTAAGGATTTTTGCCAATTTCTTTACTAAATTGATTTGATTTCTAAATCAAATTTTTACCTAAAATTACAGCAGCCATATCATGCCAAAATCATCATCAAAGTCGACCTAAAACATGGCAATTGAGCTAGGGTTGGTGGCATAAAGGAAATTGATGAACTTAAGTGCAAAAATTAAAAAGTTCATGAACAATTACCTTGATTTTGTGCCGATTTGGGATCAATCACCATAGACTTGAGCTTAGGCCTTGCTTGAGTTGATTGGGAGCTGCCATCATGGGAGTTTGACCCAAATTGCTTGATTCGTGCCAAGGATTTAGAAGCCTCCGAGAACAAGGAGCCGCAGCTTGAATTGCTTGGCATGAGTGATGATTTTTGGTGATGATTTTTGTTGTTACCTTGATCTTTGGAAGCCATTTAAGCTTGAAAAGATGCTGGAAAATTCGGCTAAGTATGGTACCAAAGAGGAGGTGTCGATGTTGGCTAGAAAGTAAGAGGAAAAATTTCGGTCCAAGACCAATTTCCTTAAATACAAGCTTAAATTCTTTTAACACAAAGACTTAAGCTTGGGGGGGCATTGTTTATACCTCAATTTACAATTTAGGGTAAATTGGTCTTATCATAATCATAATCAAGATGTGTGGTTAGGATTTAATCAAAATTCCTAAAGAAACTAGGTTTCTACACCACCCTAGTTCAAATTGAATTAGGAAAGTCTTGTAAATTAATTACAAGGGCTGAAATTAATTAATTATTAATTAAATAATAATTATTGAATAATTATTATTAAAAATCTCATTAGTGTCGCCCCTACCCAAGTGAGTGGCAGAGAAAATCAAATCGGAAGCAGTTTCCTTTGATATTGCTGCCTGCTAGGGAGGCAAACAAGTAAAAAAAGGAAAATTGCTTGTCATCTGCCCATGAGATGAAAAATACCTCATGGACATACATAGCAAGGCCCAAGTCGTCTCCCATACAGAGGAGAGGCCGCCCTCTACCCTGCAGAGAGATATTTTTCTCTTTCTGCAGGAAGGAGGCAGAGAGCTAAAGTTTGTCAGCAAGAGAAACATCTGTGTACGTGAGAGAGGCATGAGACTTTCAACCTCACACCTCCTCGATATATTCGACCAACCATAATAGAGTAATCGTCTAGCCTCCTCCCCTCCCCGGGAGGCGAAATTGCAACTTGTATTTTGTTCAATTAAGGACAAAATAGTGAGATTGACCAATTGAAGAGGCTAGAAGCTGCGATTTCTTCTAGGGAGCACACCATGATGATCCTTGAGCTATGTAGATCATCTTGGTAAAATTTCACCTCATTCTGACATCGGAGTAAAAACTTATGCCCGGTTTTCAGTTAAGGACATTTTTGGAAGTGAAACCAAATTCACCATGATGGACAACTCGAATTAACTTGGGATTTTTTCCCATGACCTTATGGAAATATTCTGAGCCTACTCGTGAAATTTTGGTTAAATTCGAGATCGTTTGCAACTTTTGCATTCTTTTCAATTAAGGACATATGGCTTTCTCACCCCGGATTAAGCCATTTTCTTAATTAATTATTATTTTCATGATTTAAAGAGCTAAATATGGCCAAGTATGAGTAATTTCGTGGCTTTGATGATCAGAGTTCAATTCATGACGTCAATTGGCCACTACTTAGTCAAATTAGCTAAATTCAGCACAAAAGAAGCAACAAAAGCCTACTGCACTGTGATAATCAGAAGGAAGAATTGTCATCAACTACCCAGGAGGTAGATTTTCGTCTGCTATCTTAGCAAAGTGGCGCCCTTATGCATATCTTGTCCTCTCCCCAGAAGTTGGATGCAATCAGAAGAAGAAGGAAGCTTCACTGTACTTTCCTAGAAGCTGTCATCTGCATAGGAGGAGGATTTTGCCTTTGTCAGCAAGGCAAGCCCATTAAATGCTCAAGCCCAAACCGTCCCCTATATAAAGGGAGGCCATTCTCAGGTTTCAGGCAGATTCCGCATCTCAGACATTTCTCCCGAGAAATCAAAAACCAGCTCCTGCAGCTACAAACTTGCTCCGCGCAAAAAACCAAGCTCCGTGCTTATTTTCTCTCTGGCTCTGCGCCATTTTCACCCAATTCATCACGAGTTCTTCACTCGTTCTTCATATTTTCCTTGTTTAGATCTTGTCTCAGGACAAACAAACACTCTTTTAGTGTTTTTCTCTTGTTTCAATCTTGTCTCCGGACATACAAACACTGTACACGTGTTCTTCATTCAGAAATAACAGATCAGTTTGTTATTTTCTTTTCAATTTCAATTGCAATCAAAGTAGATCTCTCAGATCTAATCCAAAAGAGAAGAGGCCCAATTATGAGAAGCAGTTCGTGTGGATCCAATGATTTAGATGCTCCGGTGTGACTTTGATCCAGTCCCCACAATCGTTCTGATCTTTTAATCTGCTGCTCCGCGCACCAGATCTTGTTTTTACAACCTCTTTGTCAATTTCAGCAAATTGACTGGCGCGCCCTTACGCTGTCATAAAGAATTCTCCACGAGAACTCTAGTAAGAGATTTTTGGTGCAGCAAGAGCAAAATGGGGAAAATACATATATATACTATATATTATTTTTAGTGGCTATGGAAATTACTCAAAAGCCAAATTGAGGATTAATGTGGTGGCTCCTTTTGGCTTTTTTTTGGTATTTTCTCATTTTTCGGGTGACTAAAAAGGCCCTCGATGAATTTCCTCCTTTATTTTTCATGCTGCCCTTTTTTGTAATTTACTATTTTTATATTTATGATTAAGTGTGTTTTAATTACATATTAATTGTGTATGGATATTAGGATTTATCGGTTCAACTCCTCTATCGGAATTCCAAAGGACTGGTGCTATAAATGTATCTTCAATAATGGTTGGTTCATGGGTAAACTATTGACATTCCAGTTTTGTTTTCCTTTCGTCTTCATTTCTATTTGGGTGGGTTTCTTCTTCCCTAACATTTCTCTGAATTAGTTTCACATGGACTCCGTTCTGTTTCCTAAAATTTCCAAATGGACGTTGATAAGATCCTTCCATTTGATTTAGCAGCGCCTTAGGATGACATAACCTAAAGTGGAGGGCTCTCACTTCTCACCGCAACATTTTGAGGTAAATCTGGATTTATTTAGATTTATATTATAGTTAGCCAATGCTAAGTACAATTACTTTGTGATGCATTGTGTAAATTACATATGTTCCTGCAAATGCTCTCAACTAATTCAATTTTCCTACAAAACTATACATGCTCCTTGACTACAAAAAATTAGGCATTCCTTATGTAGAAGCCAAATTCTTTCACCTACCCGAATTCACTAATTCAACAAGAGCAATCAAGATTAAAAAATGACTGCAGCTTTAACAATTAATATTAGCTTTATTTTGATGAATTATCTAAAAAATAATAAAAATGAATTCATTAATTTAACAATTAATATTAGCTTTATTTTGATGAATTATCTAGAGATGGAGGAGTAGAATATTAGTTTTATTTTGATGAATTACCTAGAGATGGAGTAGAATTAAGATAATGCACTTTTAGAATGAAAGAGAGGTCATGTGTTTTGCTTTATATATGCGAATTATTAACTTATAGCCAATGCAATATCTTCTTACTAACCGACTTAAACAACTACAAAAAATATAGCCCTAATAAGAAGATGACTGCAGCGTAAGCGCAGGCCGCCCTGCTTGTTATTGATTAAGGATATTGTCATTTATGTATATATATATATATATATACATTAAAATGAAGGTTCACAAATAGTTCTTTTTTGCCAAAACACGAATAGTTTAGAGGAAGACAAAATAGGCTTGCTTGCCTAAATATAGATGTCAGCTGAGAGGTTTGATATTTCTTCTTCAAATACCCTTTTTTCCAGCGTTCAAGGATCTTGATAAGTAGCACCTTTGGCATACTGTATTTATGATAAGTAGCACCTTAAGCATAGATTCAATTGTACTCAACATTTAACAAATAACGACAAATTTAACATTTGCGAGGGTATATATATGTCATATTCATAAACAGAATTCGAACTTAAAATGACAATTAAAATAGTGAATGGTTCATGGTTGATATCATATAACAACTAATCATTACCAACATGAGTAACATTAATAGTCAAGCATTTAAAGAAGTAACAAAGACACAGCTGAAATCCAGAAACTCGACCTGGAAACATAGAGGGGACACAATGTCAAGACACAACTATTATTAAACAAAAATTACAAAGTAATTAGTTGATTTAAAATTTTAATTGCTCAGGTTATCTTTAGAATATCACCTGCAAGGATTATTCCTCTCAAAAGGAGAATATTAAATCTATTTTAATCTCTGAAGCAGAATTTGACATCAATATATAAAATCAGTAGAGGTAAAAATAACTCATTATAATAAACCGGCAGAGGAATGACAATTACACGTGAAATAGAGGATAAGTAAAGAGAACAATTACACACAATTAGAGCCTAGAGTAGAAGACCCATTGCGTTGGCAACAAACAACATGGCCCTCATTTATTCTTCCGACTCTGGCAAAACCCAAATAAAAAGGAAAGAGATCATTAAAAGCTAGCATGTTGAGGTCAAAATATTCTCAACACTGAGATCTGGATGATCGTCCTCGAAGCCTCTGAGACCATGCTAAATGCAGTCAAGCAGAAAGAATTGTCAATCATCCAGCCAAGTGCTACAATAAGCAAAATGGTACCATAGTCAGCAAAATAACAAGCAGACTCATCATGTGGTAGCCATACAAAATCAATTTCCAAAGAATTTGACAAATGAACAGAGCAAGGTTAAGAACAAAGGGCAACAATGCACAGGAGATTGAACCAATATTTGCAGCAACGAAACATGGTTTTTCACAATCAATAAAGCAGGGGACAGTTTCATTACTAAGCGCAATCAAATGTATTCCTTTTAACCAAGCACAACAACAGAGTTCTTAAAAGAGGTTAAGCAATCAGGGCAATATGCAATGGTGAGCTAAACGGGAAACTAAAGGACAGTAGCCGAGAGAATTACATGTGTCAAAACTCACAAAGAAGAAGCACTAGGGACCACTAATGACAGAATCATGGGCATTTCGATGCATGTATGCCAGTTTCACGAATATTGCAGACATGGCAGCAAGTAATAGATAGCTACATCACAAGCATAATTTGTAAACATAGTCACAATGCAGTAAAGACATGACTTACAAGACAACCATTAAAACCAGAGTGAAAACAGGGCACAACACATCCCAGCAACATTCACAGTCCATCAATTTCACTTGACTTGACAAGAGCAGCAAACAATTCCCAATTGCATTTAAATAGAGAAAACAACTCAGGGAGAGGAGTTGAAATCGCAAGCAAGAGCAAACAAATTGTAAAGGAGGGTCCTTACCAAAATGTGGCATCTCTTGATAGATTTTTGATTTGCTAGCTCACCCTTCCACAACACACAGCAACACAGCTCGATATCTTCCTTCTCTACCCTTATCTCATGCCAACTCAGCATCAATATCACCTGCAAAAAAAAAAAAAAAAAAAAAAACATGTGAGAAAATACAGGGCAAGCAAAAACTGAAACAGTTAGGGAGAGAGAATAGGCAATTTACCTTAGTTAGAGAAGATTCCAACCTGTTGCAGCCAGCTCATTTGGATTCAATCCATATCCCACTTTGGCGAGCAATTCTACCTGGACAGAAAACACAAAAATTTATTGAAAAAAAGAGAGAGAGAGAGGAATTCATACTCCTCACAGACTCAAATTCAGAGTCTCTCTCTCAGTTCAAGAAAAAAATAGCATCTTCTCTCTCTGAAGATCACGCAGATTCTTCTCTCTCAGCTCGACCCTCTCTCTCTCACAACAAATACAAGCACACACTCACAAAAAAGAAACTCGAAAGTCTCTAGAAAAAAAAACTCTCTCATTTTTTCAATTGTTCAATATCCACACACTGACTCTCACTTACGATCTCTCTTCTTCGTTTATTGAACACACAGACACAAAAATTCACACTCTTTGCTGGCTCTTACTCTAAAAATGGAGATTCTCCCTCTCTTACTCTAAAAAAAAAAAAAGATTTCGGACTCTCTCACCACTCACTAAAACGAACAGGCTCTCTCTCACAAAAAATACACTCTCAACAGAAAAGAAACCCATACACTCTTCCTCTCTTTCACTAGAAAAATTTCTCATTTCTCTCTAAAAAAACTTGGGGTTAGGGTCATAGATGGGGATTTGGGGATTCGGTAATGGGAAGGTCCGATTTTGAAATTGAGTAGCAGGTTTGGAGCATAAGGATTTGTAGACACCCATTTTTAGTCCGTATCCATTAAATTAAGTTCAATTTTTTTCTTAATTTTTGTGTTGGGGGTATTTTGGTCATCTTACTAATTGATAGTTCATTTCAGCAATTTTAGTAGGATAGTTTAATTAGTGAGTATTTTTTAATTAGTACGATAGGGGTATCCCGCGCTTGCGCTACGGAGATTTTTTAATGTAAGTAAACTTGTTTGTACATGTTATTTGTTTTATAAGTGTATACTTGTTTCTACACATAGTAATGTAATATATATATATATATATATATATATATATATCATTATCATAATATATCCTTAAAAAATAAATCCTTTAAAAAGTACATTATTAAATATCGTTCAACAATGGAGGAACGCAAAAATGAAATGAAATCCATTTCACCAAAGACCTTATCGAGTTCAATTTTGCTTCACTGTTTTTTGTCGCTTCGGTTTTCTTGCTTGTGAGAAAAATTAAAGGTCATTAAATTAGTTTAATAAATGTAATTATTGTTTACACCATACCATATTTTGACTCAATGAATTAAGAATTTTAGACACAATAACCGATTATTCATTATCCCACTATTAATGGAGTTAGATGAGTATAGATTTCACCAAAAAAAAAAGATGAGTATAGATAAAAAAATAGTGCTTTAGCAAAACAAAG
Organism: Corchorus olitorius; assembly: GCA_001974825.2. Lineage (NCBI taxonomy): Eukaryota > Viridiplantae > Streptophyta > Magnoliopsida > Malvales > Malvaceae > Corchorus > Corchorus olitorius. Next base: position 165,637 of record AWUE01015112.1, on the reverse strand, counting down.
CCTTCTATAACTCTTCTAATTAAAAAAACACAAAAAAAAAAAATGAGCAAGTGTTGAAATGATCATTTATCCTTGATGGTCATTAATCAATTGTCCTTGACAATTAATACGGTACATTAAAACACACTAATGTGTGTGAACATAGTTAATCATCTAAAAATAGACAACAAAATCGAAATTTACTTTTACAACCCAATAAACCCAACACAAACCACATAGAACATAAGGATTATTGAGTAATTAGTCAAGGGAGAAAAGACCAAAACGAGGCGATAAGGTTGTTCCAGGTTAAGTTGAAAGGGGTTGTTAGTAATTTCACCTGGTTACAAAAATAATGGGTAGGATATATTTAGTTATCATTTTCATTAAATTCAAAAACTCAAAAATTTTAATTAGTAAGTTTGTACATGGCATTTTGGGCCAAAAGTCTTTTTCTATTAGGTAAATAAATGGAAGTCTATAGCCTTTAGACCTTCACTCATCTCTTAAGGCTTGCTTTTGGGCCATATAATGGAGTAATGTTTGCAAAGTTAGAGTTCAAAAGATCGAAATTGGAAAATACAAAAATATATATAGAAATTGGAAATTAAAAATAAAAAAAGAAGAGAAAAGAGTTTTTGTTTCCACTCTTGCATTTCCTTTTATATTTATTTGCTAAATTTTACATTCTTTCAAAAATACAAGAAGTAGTTTGCATTCACAGGTTTTAGTTCAATACAGAGCACATTTTTGTTTGATAGAATTACAATTCTGGTTTACAAATCAGAAAATAGTTTTCATTGGAGCCTTCCCTCGTTTCTCTTTCTTTTTTTTCTTTTTTTTTTTCCATGTCTTCTTCCTCCATTATTAGTTCTTCAGCTTCCACTTCGATTCAGGGCAGTCCCGAATTGCAGTTGTTCAAGCACAACAACATGTTTCAATTTAGCAAATGAAATGGGAATGAAACATCAAGTAAAAAGGGCAGAATCATACACATCAAGGTAAAATGAGGTATCAAGATGATAAAGCCAACAAACAATTCCCTGTTCTCTCAAGACATGTCTTAGTGCAGCAAAGGAAGCAAGGGTAATTCATTTGAAATGTGTCGAATCAGTATTTTTCAGGGCATTGCAACTTAACATTTCAGCAGATCAAAGGCTAACAGGAAAAGAACATGCCACTTCTTTTCAAAAAGGTAACTTTAAGCATTCAATCATCACAGATCTCTTCAATTTTGAAGCAATGACCAAAACAAAATCACTATCCTACATTTTAACAAACATGATCACAATCAGGCAATCACATGGCATTAGAAAATAGAAGAATAGAGCAACATGCCAACAAGGAAGCCAACAATGCTCATCACTAGCAACAAAGTTCAGTTTTTGATCAAGCAAAATTCATAACAGAAAAAATTAAACTCCAAAGCATTTACACATTGATGTCCTGGAAGTTCTTAAGAGCACATAAACAAAATAGGTTCAATCTAATGGAAGTCCAAGCAAGGCATGAGAAGCACACATCAGTAGTATCTCATCAATTACTCAAACAAATTAGAGCATTACCAAGACTAAGCAAATTCTCAGGGACTCAAGCAAGGACAGAATAGGAAGTAAAATGCAACTGGTTGACACTTTAACAGTTTAAGGAACCGAACCAATCAAAGAGTAAAGCAACAGGGTCCAATTACACGTAAGTAGGGGCAGTTACAAATGAAAGCAAATGAAGCAACATGTCAAAGTGAGAAAGGCAAAATTCAGGCATAATAAATAAAGATCACGAGACCTAGCAGTAACATTAAAATGGGATTCATTTATCATTATAGCAGTTTCTATGGAAAGCTCCCATCAAAAAGTTTTTTTAAATTGAGTCATTTTAACGGTAAGATTTAAAGAAAATCCTCTCATGAGGAACCCAAAAAAAGAGCAAATAATACATAGGAAAGAAAGACTGATTGAGGTTTTCAATCATCGCTTTCAACTCTCAACATTCCTATTTCAAAAATTCAAAATCCATTTTTGCTTGTTTATTTGCTTAATTTCAAAGATTAATAAAATTTCTTAATGGCATGAAAATGTTTAAGAATAAAGACAACCAACAATAGAAACGCACAATTAGTTCTAGACTAGTCAGTGTAGTCTCTTGACGGGTGTTGTGGGGGTGCTAATCCTTCCCCATGCGTACCCGACTCCCGAACCTTCAAGACTCCGGTTAAAAGCCCGTTTATTAGGTTTAGTGTTGCCTTTGCCAAGCTTAGGTTAATATTAGACTTAATAATCTTATAGGTGGCTAATCACACCTAGGTTTAAAAAAAGATTAGTGGCGGCTCCCATAGACCCATAGATAGACAGTAGTTTCCTTTAAGTCGTTAAACGTAGGGTTCGGACCCCGGACCCGCACGTTGCGACTTAAAGGAACTAAAAAACTAAGGATTTTTATTGGGTTGTTGAAGGAAATCGAAAACTATTTGAAGTTTTTGTTTTTGTATTTTGTTACTCCAAAAATCTCAGAACCTTGATTTTTCTCTTGAAAGCTCTCCTCTGTAAACCCTAAGTTTCTCCCTTTTCTAAAACCTTAACTTTCTACCCTAAAGCTTGTTTCCTCCCTAATGTGATGAAAGCATCGCATATATATTGGGAGTAACTTTTCATCCCATTCGTTCATTTTTTTTGTTTCTATCTTACGGCTCTCCAATTTTAGCTGCTCACTCATCTCCTTTGTTTGTTTGTTTCTGCAGGTAGATTTGTGGATCACGTGTGGAGGGTAGTGAGCTGGCGGTTGATGAAGTTTCCTCTCCTTTTCCATAAATTTGTCTTTTATGTCCAAATTCGATTGTCTCACACATGTTACTCTCTCTTTGTAGGTACTTTGCTGACTTGGACCAATTGATTTGAAGCTAGAAGTTCAGGCTGCCAATCTTCATCTAGCAGCTGGTAAGGAATATGCATTGTGATTTTGTTTGCAACTGCTATAATGATAAATGAATCCCATTTTATTGTGTCTGTCAGGTCTCGTGATCTTTATTTATTCTGCCTGAATTTTGCCTTTCTCACTTTGACATGTTTTGCTTGATTTGCTTTCATTTGTAACTGCCCCTACTTACCTGTAATTGGACCCTGTTGCTTTACTCTTTGTTTGGTTCGGTTCCTTGAATTGTTAAAGTGTCAACTCGCTGCATTTTGCTTCCTATTCTGTCCTTCCTTGAGTCCCTGAGAATTTGCTTAGTCTTGGTAATGCTCTAATTTATTTGAGTAATTGCTGAGATACTACTGATGTGTGCTTGTCATGCCTTACTTGCACTTGCATTTGATTGAACGTTTATGTTTCTGTGCTCTTAAGAACTTCCAGGACATCAATGTGTAAATGCTTTGGAGTTTAATTTTTTTGTTATGAATTTTGCTTGATCAAAAACTGAACTTTGTTGCTTGTGATGAGCATTGCTGGCTTCCTTGTTGGCATGTTGCTCTATTCTTCCGTTTTCTAATGCCATGCGATTGCTTGATTGTGATCATGTTTGCAAAAATGTGGGATAGTGATTCTGTTTTGGTCATTGCTTCAAAATTGAAGAGAACTGTGATGATTGAATGCTTAATGTTACCCTTTTGAAAAAAAGTGCCCTGTTCTTTTCCTGATAGTCTTTGATCTGCTGAAATGTAAAGTTGTAATGCCTTGAAGATTACTGATCTGACACATTTCAAATGTGTTATCCTTGCTTCCTTTGCTGCACTTAGACATGTCTTGAGAGAACATGAATTGCTTGTTGGCTTTATCATCTTGCTACCTCATTTTACCTTGATGTGTATGATTCTGCCCCTTTTACTTGATGTTTCATTCCCATTTCCTTTGCTAAATTGAAACCTGTTGTTATGCTTGAACAACTGCAATTCGGGACTGCCCTGAATTGAAGTGGAAGGTGAAGAACTAATAACGGAGGAAGAAGACATGGAAAAAAAAAGAGAAACGAGGGAATGCTCCAATAAAAAGTACTTTCTGATTTGTAAACCAGAAATGTAATTTTATCAAACAAAAATGTACTCTGTATTGAACTAAAACCTGTGAATGCAAACTACTTTTTGTATTTTTGTAAAATATGTAAACTTTAGCAAATAAATATAAAAGGAAATGCAAGAGTGGAAAAAAAACTCTTATCTCTTATTTTTGTATTTTCCAATTTCGATCTTTTAAACTCTAACTTTGCAAATCTTACTCCATTATATGGCCCAAAAGTAAGCCTTAAGAGATAAGTGGAGGTCCAAAGGCTATAGACTTCCATTTATTTACCTAGTAGAAAAAGACTTTTGGCCCAAAATGCCATGTAGAAACTTACTAATTAAAATTTTTCAGTTTTTGAATTTAATGAAAATGATAACTAAATACTAATTAGAAAAGACTCACTAATTAAACTATCCTACTAAAATTGTTGAAATGAACTATCAATTAGGAAGATTACCAAAATGCCCCCAATACAAAAATTAAGAAACAATTTGAACTTAATTCAAAGGATACCGACTAAAAATGGGTGTCTACAGGATGGATGAGAGCAAAGTCAGAGTTTCAACATAGTTGAGCGGTGGGTTCTCGAGATCTAAAGGTTTTTTGTTGTCTCAGATTAGGCTAGATTCACGGCGTTGATGATACGAATCTAGTTGTTTAAGATTCAAATCTACCCTTGTGACCTGCCAAGAATCAATTTGAACAACTTCAAGTTCTAGATGGGTATGTCGATTTTCTTCACCTAAGCAATCTTCTTCTTTCGTCGGCCTTAGACCTCCAATTTGACCTGCAATTGAACACCTAAGATCACAAGATTCACAAAAAATCAAGTATCACAACTTAATTGTTTGCTAGGACTCTACAAGAAAGAAGAACCCTAAGTTTTGCTCAAACTAGAACAATGAAGCTAAGATAATCAATTTGGGTGTAAAAACCTCAATTTATTAATCAACTCAACTTATCTTTACAAGAGGGGGTTGATGCCTCAATATAGGCATAGGGGGGGCATAATAGTTTAAAATCCTAAGCCCTAAGGGTAAAGGAAAGAGCTAGGAAGGAGCTAGGAAAGATCCTACTCCTTATTCTACTAGGAAAAGGAAAATAACAAGTCCTATTAAAACAAGGATTGGACTTAGTCAAACAAGACCCAACCCAATGTCATCTAAACTAATTAAATTGTTAATTAAAATAGAATAAAGCCCACAATGGCCAAATTACAACTCTAATGGGCTAATGCTCATCGATTTTAAGTAGAGTACACAACTTGGAATCGATGGGAATATTCCTTGGCATATGATCTCTAATGCCCTTCAAATGAACTCCGATGGCCTTTAACTCTTCAAGATGAACTCTAATAAGGCCCAATAATGCTTCCTTGAACCTTTTAGCTCTTGCTCTTGTCATTGGGCCTAATGGTATCTTCAATGGATCAAATGGCATCTTCGGCAACTCCGATGAGCTTGAAACTTCTTTGTGCGCATCCTTAGCATCTTCAAGCTTCTCCAAGTCTCCTTGCCGCATGTGCTCATCTTCTCCATGATCTCCATTGAGTTCTTCAAGATCATGATAAGCCCTTGGCGCATCATCCCCTCTCCCTTGAAAAGGATTTGTCCTTGCGACCAAACCCAATCTCCAGGTTCAAAGATGACCTCTTTGCGCCCCTTGTTAGCTTTCTTCATGTAGTGTTGTGTTTTCTTCTCAATTTGAGTTCTAACCTTGGCATGAACATCCCTAACATACTCGGCCTTGCGTTGCCCATCCATGTCAACTTGCACACTCAAAGGTAAACTCAACAAATCCAATGGGGTTAAAGGATTAAAGCCATACACACATTCAAAAGGTGAAATCCAGTTGTACTATGTATGCTTCTATTGTATGCAAATTCAACATGAGGCGAACAATCCTCCCAAGTTCTTAAGTTCTTTTTAATCAATGCTCTAAGTAAGGTTGACAAAGTCCTATTAACTACTTCAGTTTGACCAACAGTTTGAGGATGACAAGAAGTTGAAAATAACAACTTAGTACCTAACTTAGCCCACAAAGTTCTCCAAAAATGACTTAAGAACTTAGCATCTCTATCACTCACAATCGTCCTAGGCATTGCATGTAGTCTAACAATCTCTTTAAAAAACAAATTAGCTACATTAATTGCATCATCAGTTTTAATGCATGCAATGAAGTGTGCCATCTTAGAAAACCTATCAACAACCACAAAGATATAATCTTTACCTCTCCTAGAACGAGGCAATTCTAACACAAAATCCATGCTAATATGAGTCCATGGTTCATGAGGAATAGGCAAAGGAGTATACAATCCATGAGGTTTAGATGTAGATTTAGCTTGCAAACAAGTAATGCAACTAGAAACATGCTTCCCTACATCATATTGCATCTTAGGCCAAAAGAAGTGTTCATGCAATATTTCATATGTTCTATCAACACCAAAGTGACCCATTAAACCTCCCTCATGCGATGCCCTCACTAGCTCAAAACGTAGAGAACAAGTAGGTATACACAATCTAGATTCTTTAAACAAAATTCCATCGTGCTTATAATACTTTCCAAAACCAGAATTCTCACATGCTTTAAACATATCACTAAAGTAAGCATCACTAGCATATAATTCCTTAATGAACTCAAATCCAAGAAACTTAGAATCAAGCATGGAAACATACCTCCTTGATAAAGCATCGGCTACAACATTTTCCTTACCTTTCTTGTAGCACGCCACATATGGAAAGCTCTCAATGAACTTGTATCGCACACCATATGGATTGAGTTCAATTTCTCTAATGGATGACGATCCACTAGGAATTTCCTCACAAAAGTAAGCTACAAACTTCCCTCCTTGTATCAAAACAAGTCCAATTCCTACAAAATCACTCAAAAAAGACACAATATTGCTTGGAATATCTCCAGCCAAGTTGTTAGTACCCATTAGTGTATTTCGAAACAAAGGTAAGATCAAAACAGAATTCTCATGCAAAGCACTCTTAATCTCACTTTTAGCTAAGATACACTCTTTAACAACTTTCTTAGAAGTCTCTTTTCTTTCACCCCAAACAGTCCTATTTTCAATGTTATGATCAACCAAAACAGATTTGTTTTCATCACAATTAGCATCCAAAACAGAATTTGTTTCATCACAAACAACACCTAAAACAGATTTAGTGTCATCACAAACAACACTTAAATTAGGTTTAGTATCATCACTAACAACATCTAAAACACTCTTTGCAACTAGGGCTGTTTTATCATCAAAACAATCAACAATTTTAGGTTCGGACTTACTCTTTTCTTTAGCCTTAAATTCATTATCCAATTTAGCAAAATCATCTCTCACTTTAATTTGATCTTTTAAAGCTTTTTGAAGTGATAAAGGAATTGGAGTAAAAGGCCGCTTACCATGTATAAAAGAGTACTTGTTTGTCTCACCATCATGCTTCACCTTGTTGTCAAATTGCCAAGGTCTCCCAAGCAACACATGACAAGCTCGCATTGGTAGCACATCACACAAGACATCCTCTTTGTACATGCCCAAAGAAAGAGTAACCAAAACTTGTTTGTTAACCCTGATTTTTTCTATATCATTGATCCAACTTAAGCTATAGGGTTTAGGATGTTTAGAAGTAGGTAGTTGTATCTCTTTCACCAAATAATCACTAACTATGTTTTTACAACTATCTCCATCCATAATCACACTACTAGGCTTTCCATTCGCATACATCCTAGTATGGAACAAATTCTCCCTTAGAACATCCCGTTTTACATAGGCACTCAAAGTTCTCCTATCAACCAAACTAAGTGGAGCTTGTTGATTTCGAACCTCCAATGCCTCTAATCTTGTTGTTATAGTGCCTAATTGTTGCATGATAGCTTGCAACGAGGTAGCCACATCACTAGCTTGATTTTGATCTCCCATTGTACCTACACAAAAAGAAAAGTTAGTAATAAAATTTCCTCTCAAGTGTGTGTGTGAAATACCTTTGTTGTGCTCTCGTGTTTGCACTCAACTTATGGATTGCCGATCCACTACTCTCTTAATGATCTCACAAGATTATGCTTTTTTCTAGTTTCAATAGGCCTAATAAGAGCAAATTGTTAGAGTATTCCTTTCTTCTCGTGACCTACTTGAGGAACAAACAATTAAGAGCAATAACTTGAGTGAATCAAAATAACAGTGATCTATAAACAATCCAAACAGCCTTTTGTCTCCCAAACTTGCTGCACAAAACACAATCAACACAAATCAATCAATTGAATCAAATAGAAACCTTAGTACCACTTGTCTCCAATAGGGTTTAAACCTGAAATTCTTCAAATTAAATCTCAATTCACAACAAAAGCAACCCGAGAATCACAAAAAAACAATCAATTAGGGTTAGATGCAATCAATTGAATCAATTCCACAAAAGAAACCCTAATCCCCAAATTCCCAAAACTAAACCTAGATAAGAACCCAAGATCCGAAATTGCGGCAAACACCACAGATTTTTTTTTTATTTTTTTCAGTATTTTTCCCAGAAAGATCACACTAAAAGAAGTCTAGATTTCAAATTTTAAAACTTTCCGAGCTCAAACGAAGCCACATTAAATTCCACAAGATTCTAGTTAAAATTTTTTTTATTTGTTTTGATATTTTTCGATTAAACTACAATGTATGAGGACTCCAAATCTGAAATTTCAAGTTGATTGGAGTTAAGATGACTAAATACTAATTAGAAAAGACTCACTAATTAAACTATCCTACTAAAATTGCTGAAATGAACTATCAGTTAGGAAGATGACCAAAATGCCCCCAATACAAAAATTAAAAAACAATTTGAACTTAATTCAAAAGATACAGACTAAAAATGGGTGTCTACAGGATGGATGAGAGCAAAGTCAGAGTTTCAACATAGCTGAGTGGTGGGTTCTCGAGATCTAAAGGTTTTTTGTTGTCTCGGATTAGGCTACATTCACGGCGTTGATGATATGAATCTAGTTGTTTAAGATTCAAATCTACCCTTGTGACCTGCCAAGAATCAACTTGAACAACTTCAACTTCCAGATGAGTATGTCGATTTTCTTCACCTAAGCAATCTTCTCCTTTCGTCGGCCTTAGACCTCCAATTTGACCTGCAATTGAACACCTAAGATCACAAGATTTACAAACAATCAAGTATCACAACTTAATTGTTTGCTAGGACTCTACAAGAAAGAAGAACCCTAAGTTTTGCTCAAACTAGAACAATGAAGCTAAGATAATCAATTTGGGTGTAAAAACCTCAATTTATTAATCAACTCAACTTATCTTTACAAAAGGGGGTTGATGCCTTTATATAGGCATAGGGGGGGCGGCACAATAGCTTAAAATGCTAAGCCCTAAGGGTAAAGGAAAGAGCTAGGAAAGATCCTACTCCTTATTCTACTGGGAAAAGGAAAATAACAAGTCCTATTAGAACAAGGATTGGACTTAGTCAAACAAGGCCGAACCCAATGTCATCTAAACTAATTAAATAGTTAATTAAAATATAATAAAGCCCACAATGGCCAAATTACAACTCTAATGGGCTAATGCTCATCGATTTCAAGTAGAGTACACAACTTGGAATCAATGGGAATATTCCTTGGCATATGATCTGTAATGCCCTTCAAATGAACTCTGATGGCCTTTAACTCTTCCAGATGAACTCTAATGAGGCCCAATAATGCTTCCTTGAATCTTTTAGCTCTTGCTCTTGTCATTGGCCTAATGGCATCTTCAATGGATCAAATGGCATCTTACGCAACTCCGATGAGCTTGAAACTTCTTTGTGCGCATCCTTAGCATCTTCAAGCTTCTCCAAGCCTCCTTGCCGCATGTGCGTATCTTCTCCATGATCTCCATTGAGTTCTTCAAGACCATGATAAGCCCTTGGCGCATCAGTTGAAGGTGTCTTTTCGAGGATCGAAGGCCATATCCGAGATCAGGGAGGCAAGGAGAACTTATCTTGAGCGGTGGAGCAAGGCGGCTCCGATGCGGTGGAGCAAGGCGGCTCCGATGCGGTGGAGCAAGGCGGCTCCGATGCGGTGGAGCAAGGCGACTGTCGCGGTGAAGAGGGCGGCTAGGGTTTCAGGCAAAATTTGAAGGAGAAAAGAAGAAGAAGAAAGGTACGACCAATTCAGGTGAAGTTTCTAATTCTTTTCAATTAAGCCCTTAATTTTGTGCATTTAAATCCTATAAGTTATTAAGTAGTTCAAATAAAGCTTGTAACTTGTTTCCGTATTCATTATGGTCCCTCAAAAATTCATTTAGGTCCTCAATTTGAAATTCTCATGCTAGATTCGTGCAATTTGGTCCCTGATCAAGGATATTATTTTCTGATTAATTCATTTTGGTCCCTGATGTTAGAAATATATGCTAGGATTGTGCAATTGAGTCCCTGATTTACATTATTGATATTCAATTTATGCTATTTGATCCCTGAATTTTGCTAATTGTTTACTTGATGTGCAGAAAGGTCCCCAATTTGTCCAATTTTACCCTCAAGCTTTTAATTTCTTTCGATTGAATTATTTATTAATTTAATTTCGATTTAATCAAGTCTTGGGTTTCATAATTAACCTAAGTTAGTTTAATAATTAGTTTAATGTAGAGATAAAGTATAAATTTAAGCATATGCATATCATGTTTATTTTCAGTTAATTTAAATTGTATACATGCCATACCACTTTAAAATTGTTGATGACCGTAATCCTTCCAAAAAAGGGGCATTAAGTGAGTGGTCAAGTTTTCGGGGCCACTGAATGTCTCCGAGGATGAGACGATCCTTCTCAGAATGCGTCGGGTTTTGCGAGCCTATATCTCGGGAAGGACTTTCAATAACCCAGGCTACGCGAATCAACTTTAATAACTGGATTTGCATTCATCATTTCACACATGCATTAATTAAGATTTAGGTTAAGAAATTAAAGAATATCTAAAAAAAAGGGAAAATAGAAAATTAAAAGATGTAATAAAAATTCGTTTTGAAAAATGTCTTTTTTTATCTCAAGAAGAAAATCCAAAACAAAGGGAAAAATAGAAATTTAAAAGATGGAATAAAATTTGTTTTGAAAAATGTTTTTATCTCAAGTATGTTCTCTTATTTAGTTTTCAAAAATAATTAAAAGAGTAATTCAAGAGTTTTCAAAGTAAAATTTTTTCAAAAAGAATGTTTTATTTAAGTAAATTCATTAAAAAAAAGATTTTGGAAAGTAATAAAATCAATCAAGTTTTGAAAAATTGAAAAATGAAAAAAAAAGTTTTGACATAGCCTTTGTAAAATCTCTTCCCGGTGTGGAAGACTCAATAAGAGAACAAACTGTGAAAGAGGATTGAAAACAAAATTGATCGGTGGTCGTTCGGTCACATTCTTCAAAGTCTCGACATTTATTTTTTTTTTTAAAAAAAGATGTTTCTTTCTTTATAACACTTTCTGTTAATGATCAAGATTAAGATAAAAGCAACCGTTTATTGTTAGACCCACTAGATTTAGTTTAGACTAGAGGTTACGTCGTTTGACGGGCGTTTCGGGGGTGCTAATTCTTCCCCGGGCGTAACCTACTCCCAGACCTATAGACTCTATTTAAGCAGACATCATTAGGTTTAGTATTAACTTTGCCAAGTTTAGATTAATATTAGACTTAATAACATGGATATGTGGCTAATCACACCTAGAAAAAAGGAATAGTGGCGAATCCTCTTTTTCTAGTCGTTTCGGTAGGGTTCCCCGGACCCGAACGTTTCGACACACCTTACCACTGCGGAGTGTAATGGACATGATTGTTTCCTTAGGATTCAGCTCAGTATTGCTAGGGAATTGACCATTACTTTTTTCGCTCAACTACTTAGCCAATTGACCTACCTGTACCTCAAGATTTCGAATGGCAGACTGAGTAGATTGTGCATCAGCTACACTTTGCTGCATGAACTTTATAAACATCTCTTTTATCCTCTCAACTTTTTTGTCTAAAGGAGATGGTTGAGGTTGTGATGGTTGTTGCTGCACAAGTTGTTGTTGGAATCTAGGTTGTCCCATAGACATACTAGAAGAAGCTCCTTGATCTCTCCAAGAAAAATTAGGGTGATTTCTCAACCCTGAATTGTAAGTATTGGAGTAGGGATTATTTTGCTGCCTCCCAGTGTTAGCAACAAATTGAGCCTGTTCAATCTGTGGACAATGAGAACTATCATGACATCCTGAACACCAATCACAACTCGCATAAGGGTTAGGAGTGTTAGAGATAGTATTAATGTTAGCTTTGTTCATCAAGGTAAGAAGAGAATCAAGTTTAGCATTAAGCATAGTAAAACTATCTACCGAATGCAAACCTCTCTTGGAAACATCCCTTTCCCCATCCCATTCCTCATTATTGGATGCCACAGTTTCCATCAATTCCAGTGCTTCAGCTATAGGTTTTCGCAATATTGCACCACCTACAACAGAGTTTAAATTGGATTTACATGGAGATAAAAGACCATTATAAAAAGTTCGGACCAATAACCAATCTGGAACTCCATAGTGTGGACATTTTCGTTGTAGATCCTTGAATCTTTCCCAAGCATCATAAAATGTTTCATTATTACATTGCTTGAAGCTAGTAATGTCAGTTTTGAGCTTATTGCTTCTCTCAAGTGGGAAGTACTTTGTTAAAGCTGTGGTAAGCTCATTCCAGGTTTTGAAGTGGCTTTGAGGGAAAGAATTCAACCAAGCCTTTGCCCCTTAGAGAAAAAAGGAAACAAACGTAAGCAAATTGCTTCATTAGAAACATTATGAATTTTTACCGTATCACAAATTTCTTGGAAATTTGTTATGTGAAGCAAAGGATCTTCAGAAGGTCTGCCATGAAAAGGATTTTGTTGGACCATTGTGATGAGGTCTGGCTTGATCTCAAAATTTCGAGCCTGGATGGTAGGCCTGGCTATGCTAGTCTGAGCATTGGTATTATTTGGGGTAGCATATTCTCCCATAGCTTTGGTGTCAACAACTTGTTCATTAGCCATGATTTCTTTGTGCCTTTGCTTTTCAAGTTTTGTTTGTGCTCGATTGAATTTGCAGAATTTCTCATTTTCAGGGTTGTACAGAATAAGAGGTGTCGAATCAATGGTTGCTCTTGTCATACACTACCTAAAATCAAAGAAAAGAGAAGATTAAACTAAATAAAAGTAAAAGATAGAACAAATTAAAATAGAAATTAAAGTGTTCCCCGGTACTAAATCTGCAAGTGCACAGAGTCAGTTAAAGTAATAAATCATAGAGTATTCCAGGAATCGAACCCAGAAAATACAAGAAATTTGTATTGCAATTAATTCTATCAAGAGAAGAAAATTTGAGTATAATCAAGTAAATTTAAACTAAAACAAAGAAATTATAAAAGCAGAGAATTAAATAAAATGTGAAGACAATAATTAAAAGGCTTAGGGCTTCAGGTTTCACTTAATTGGGAAATCAATAATTGACCTATGAATTGAATTGATGTAAAGTTGAAATAGGATTACTCTAAATTACCTATGTGCTCCGTGAAGTCTCCACAGGAATACCTAATTAATCAAATTTACTATATGTCGATGTAAACCTAATTAACTAGATTCATTAAGAACAAGTAATCAATAATCTATCAAATTAGCCTAAGATTCATGTCTGATCCAGTCTAACTTGTTTGTTTTTCCTAATGCGCAGATTATACTTCACCCGTTAGTACATGACACAATCCCTAAGATAAACTATATGATGGCCAAGCATATAATTTGTATGAAGAACAAGAAAAACAAATCCTACTTGAAAAGATCAATTCAAAACATGAAATCAAATATTAATCCCTAATTGGCTACACCTAAAACCCTAATTAGGGATTTAGCTACTCATGCTCATGAAAATAAGAACATAAATTATAAAATAAATATAGAACATGAGAGAGGAAGAAAAACTCCCTAAAGTTGTCTTCAAGAAAGTAGAAGAGAATTGTGTCAAAATTGTGTGTTATTCTAAGTACAAAACTCCCTTTATATAGAGGTTAAATTCTAAACCTAAAAGAAACAGGAAAAATAAAATAAAGATTACAAATGATTAATAAATCCTAAAGGAACTAGGATTAAGTGGAATCTGGCTTTAATTGGTCTAAAATTCGTAGAAAATAATTATTAGTTGAAAATAGGTGAAACCCCATAAAAAATGGGGAAAAACTGATCAAAATCGGGTCTAATCGGTGCTCGCCCGTGCGCATCGAAGGCCTGCCCGCGCACGACTTATCCCTGGAAAATTTCCGCGTCCAAAATTAAGCTTGCCCGTGCATGGGCAAGGGTTGGTCTATGCGCGGCTAATAACATATTTCCATGCGCCAATTTCCAATTCAATTTGACTTGGCTAAATCCCCTTTTCGTGCTTTCAGCCTTTATTTTCCTTCATTTTAGTCCATTTTCTTCACAAATTCTTCAATTACACTTATGGAACAAAATCAGAGGAAATTAAGCACCAAATAATAAAAATTGATAAAATAAACACCAAAATAAACACCAATAATTATGTAAATTATGCACTTATCACTGACCCATACCACTGACTCAGCTAGTTCTTTCTATCCCTAGTACCTCAGTCAAAATTCTGCTTTCAACTTCATCCTTTGACAAATTTGAAGTGTCCTCAGTAGATGCAGCTGCCTGCAACTCCATTACCCTTTCTTGTATTAACAATTATCAATAAACATGTGTCAGCTTACTTGCCAAATGAAATAGTACACATCATAAATGACCACAATGATCATTTATAACTGGAAAACTCACCAAAACAGCTCGCGCTTCATCATTAATGGGTTTTCCAGTTTTCTTTGTATGCGTCTTATTGTACATATTAAGACGTCCATCATCTTCGTTTTGTTTTTGCACCTATAAAGAAATCCATACATAATTTGCATGTCATAGAAGAAAACAAGTGAATCTTTAAGAAAACAACAACTAAGTTTAAGGAAACAACAACTAAATTACTTACCATATCCTCTTTCAATCTCGCAAAGCTTTTTTGAGCCTGAAGTGTGAGAATACTTTTGTTGTTTTCGGCTCACTTTTCCTATTTTCTCTTTTTTCTATTAAGGAAAATGTTATCATGTTAATGTAACAACAAGATTGCACAATTTAGTAAAAATATAAATATTCATAAGATTTACCTTTCCAGCAGTTGAGTGCCAAAACTCAGCCATGGCTTCATAAAGGTCCTTCGGTATTCTTAAAGGTTTCTCTGCCCTAGTGGCCTCAATTGAATCTTTATAGCATTCTTTCTTCAAATCATACTTGAAGTCCCTCCATTTTTGCCATATTCTGATACACCCATGGATGCTTAAAGTCAAGACAAAATCAAGTCTGAAAACATAAACAAACATGTTGTTTATTAGTAATCAGATTAACAATTACATACCTGAATATTAGTAATCAGACTAACAATTACATACGAAATTGAAGTCCACAACTCAGTTACATGCCTGAATATAGTCAATTGCATTCTCTTTTACTGTTGGTGGGACCTTATGCCATGAATATGGCCTAATTGGAAGAAATACTTGATCCCGAGCCACCTTCCTTATAAATCCTCCAACAGGTTGCTGAAGTGCATTGCCGGCAACAATAATTCTGTTGGGAGGTTTTTCTTTCCAGAGTTTATTCAAATTGGTTTGTACTTGTCTCATCTCTCTGTTGTCATCAACTATCAGTAAAGATGAGTTAGTATTTTTTCTTTAAAAAAAAAACAGAAATGAATTATTTGAAGACTATGTCAAAAAAGAAATTATTTGAAGACAATGCGAAAGTTTGAATGGTATACCTATGACAGTCGTCATATAATATGAACTAGCCGGCTGAGAATCAATAGATGCAGCACATGACCGGTGCTCGCATGGGAAGGATTAGCATCATCAACCCCCGCTGCATGAAGCCGAGGGGAAGCAGTAGAATCCATTGCTGCAATACTTGTAGTAGGGCGAGGGGGACCACCAACATCGTCTGCATTTGCTGCATTACTCGCAGTTTGACTATGATGTTCGGATCCAGTACCAGGAAGACCAACATTGGTAGAGGATCCTCCTTCGTCAGTTGGAGGCGCGGGTGGAAGAGGAAGCTCCAAGGAGTTTCTGGAATTCCCATATGTTGCAGAATTGCATTGGGGATGGTCATTTCTTGCTAAATACCCTTTAACAACGGGCTGTTCTCAGCATTTTTGCTGAATTGCTCGAATTGAGTTGGATATAGCATTAACACCTTCCGGTTTTTTCCTCTTCATCATTTTGGGTTTGCTGCATAGTAAACAAAAACCAAACAAAAATTAGTTTCAATAACACAAAAGTAAAGCTGCAGAAAGGGGGGGGGGGAATATAAGCACAATCTAAACTAAATTAGTTACATGCTCATGTAACTATTTCTATAATCTATACTATATTAAAAAGTACATACTCTTGTAAAACTTTTGAATCGCCCATTATACCCTTATTTTTCGAATATATTTCTTAAATGCCATTATTTAAAATTTTATAGTTTTACTCAACTAACAACTCTATTTTTATTTAATTAAATCTAATATCCTTATAACTATTTTATTTTTACCATTTTACTATTTTAATTAAAAAAACTTATATATTAGAACTTTTAATATATTTTTATAATTTTACTCAACTAAAAACTCTATTTCTATTGAATAAAATCTAATATCTTTATACCTATTTTCTTTATGGACTTTGCTACACGCCCCTCCATTTTGCCACACACAATGTTCCCTCCTGATGTGTCCATCATACGTCAGGCCACATGTTATCATTTTATTGGTTCCAATACACCAATTATAAATTTTAATTTTTCTAACCCTTAAAATAAAATTTTAATTTTAATTTAGGCTAAACTTAGTGAATCAGTTATATATTTTATTTCTAAAACCCTGTAAAAATATTATTAATTATGGAATTTACCCTTAAAATAAAAATAAAATTTTAATTTGGGGCTAAACTTAGTGAAATTAGTTTTGTATTTTATTTCTAAAACCCTATGATAATAAATTAAAATTTTGAAAATTTACCCTTAAAATAAAAATAAAATTTTAATTTGGGGCTAAACTTAGTGAAATTAAGGCTAAACTTAATAAAAAGAATAAAAATAGAAAAAGAGAGAGAGAGAGAGAGAGAGAGAGAGAGAGAGAAGACACGTGGCCTAACGTGTGAAGGACATATCATGAGGGAGCATTGTGTGTGACAAAATGGGGGGGCAAGAAGAATTATTCTTTATTTTTACCATTTTACTAATCTAATTAAAAAACTTAGATATATTAGAATTTTTAAAATATATTTCTTAAATTACATTATTTAAATTTTTCAGTTTTTTTAGAAATAAACATTTACAGTTATTATACTAAAAACTTTATTTTTATTTAATTAAATTTAATATTTGATCATTTTTTTTACTTTTACTATTTTAATTTTAAAACATTGGAGAAAGTAGTTCTGGACCCATTTCAATTATAATGTAAACTAATTAAAGTTTTATTATCAAGTTTAAAAGTTAAAATAAGTTGTCTAATCATTAATTATTCATATTTGTTTAACTAATTATGTTTAAAATTTCTTTAAATTTTAATTATTGTGATTGACCTTTTTTGTATTTTTGGAGTGTGTATTTGTAGTTTAATGTATTGAAGTGTATAACAAGAATTTAAAGTTTTTAAAAACAAAAAGAAGAGTAACATGCAATTATTTCCTTTGACTTATATAAAGTTAGAGGAGTCAATTGGGTAGGTTGGACAAATTTCGGGTCATCTGTGTCTAGGTCAAATGAGTTACGTAATTTTTTCTAGTGATTTGGATTTCGACTCATCTGGCTTCAGGTCATTCGGGTCTAGGGTCAGGTAGGTTCGGGTTTAGGCCTCAAGTCACTCGGGTTCTGGATCATTCGAGTTTTGGATTTTTCGGGTCTAGGAATATTTTTATTATTCGATTTATTTTACAATCCACTACCAGTGAAGTTCAGCAAACTGCATATACGAGGTTAAAGAGTTGATATATGTGTCCCTTTGTATATTAATTTTGAATATTAAATACGTAATTAATTATGAAGTGGGGTATGTATTGAAATAAATATTGGTTATATAATATCTAAATTTATGTTCTTTCATTACATCAATTAAAATTATAAATTAATTAATTATATAAGTATCAATAAAAATGAAATTGGAATTACAACCCTGACTGGTGAGATTATTAGTACAGTAGTAAAACCTCATAGAAAAAATTGTCAAGAAATTACTAATTAATTATTATTATTAATTTATTATGTAAAAAAACAAATAACTAATTATAAATTTATCATAAATTATTCATATATCTGATTTAGTATTTATTCATATAATTATTGTTCATATAATGAAGTTTAACAAATTTAATCATAATAGGTAAAATTATAATAATAATATAAATTTTATTGAATAAATGATAATTTAGAATGTATGGTTAAAATTATAATAATGTGGATTTTATTGAATAAAACATAATTTTAGTTTATAATATTCTTGGGTCATTCGAGTTAACTTCTCGGGTCATTTAGGTAACGGATTTGCCGGGTTTGAATAGGACGAGTTCAGGTCGTTTACTTTATCTAATCAATCGGGTTCGGCCGAGTTGGGCAGGTTATCGAGTTTGAATCAAGTTTTGACAACTTTACTTATAATTAATTGCAATTATTATTTTAATTTTTTTTAATTTAAACACGTTGGGTCACGTGCAACGCACATGAAAGTAAAGACTAGTTTGCCATTAAAAAGGTTCTTCATTCATAAAGATAACAGTAAACTGAAACTAAACATTCATAAAGGTTCTTCATTCCTCTACCGTAGTAAGACTTATATCTGTTGAGTGGAATATAAACACACTCTAAACATTAGAAGCTTCTATAAGTTTATAAGCAAGAAAGGTGAAATATGACGTAAATTGTAACATATTACCACCTTCAGCTTTGGATCCTTCGAAAGAATGCCAAACCCAAGTTTAACCAAGGACTGACGTAAACTGAGCTTAATTTCACCAACTAATATGGATTCAACAGCACCCTGAAAACTCAACCAACGGAAGTACAATGAACAATATGAACAAGCACATAGATCACAAAGTAGTAGATAGAATAAATGGCAGGAAATGATGATAAATTAGTAAGTACAGAACAGAGTTCAGAACAGTTAAACCAGATAGCCTTCAGGCTTTTCAAAGCGGATTTTTAACTGTTTCTAATAATAGACGTTTGACTTCAGAAACAAGCATGTAATTCATATATGATAACATACAGGTTGTGGATAAGATTAAAGCTGCAAATAAAACCATAACCATACCATTCCACCCATCATTTAACCATATATAAATTCACTTAAAAACATACTTGCATATTTACCCCTGCCTCTTGAACACTCTTTCAGATCCATTCCCAATGCGAATAACCCCACACCCAAAATCTAAAAGTAAAGAGATTCTAAGTAAAAGGTTTTCCACAAACTAACAAAATTATTCACAGGTATAAGATGCACCTTACAAAGCCAAATCCAGGACAAAGCAATGCACACAAGTTAAGAGCGGTAAAGACAACCCATCATTCAATAATATGCCAACTAGTATGCTCTATCATATAGGAGATCAAGAACAATTACTCCAGCAGAAAGACAAGACGAAAGGGAAGTTCGAGCAAAAGTCCATTCTACTCTCTAAGTGAAATTACTCCAAGTAATCCTCTCAACCAAAATCTAGTCTCAGAACTGCTCTATGCAGGGAGGAGAAAGAAGTGACATGATAGAAAGGTATAAGAGGAAACTGGGGTGAAAAAAGACAAAAAAAAAATTGAGTAAATTGCCATCCTCTCAACCAAAATCATTTTCAGGACTATTAAAATGAGTAAATTGTATACTATGAAAAAAGACATTTGGTGCTATTGAAAGTTAAAAAAAAAAATTAATAATGTCTAACAAGAAGAAAAGAATATTATGCACTCATTCCAGAAGGAGAGGACTTAACCCAGTAGCTAAACACATATATGTGTCACTTGCAACAGCATTAGATACATACATATAAATATACAAAAGTGTCGCAATGTGCCGGATTGGGGGACCTACTGCCTACGACTTAGGGGATCCTATCCCCGCTGATTTCTAGGAGTCACCACTAATCATTTTTTTACTTAGGTATGATTAGTCACCTATCCAATTATTAAGTCTAATATTAAGTTAAGTTTGATAAAGGTAACACTAAACTTAATAAGTTCTACACCGGAATCTATGGTCTGGGAGTCGGGTACGCGTGGGGAAGGATTAGCACGCCCACAACACATGTCAAAATGACGACACTGACCAGTCTAGAATTAATTGTGGTTATTACCATAAGTTGTCTCTATTCTTAAAACTTGAGTCTATTCATGCCAAATTGGAAGATTTTTAATGACCTTTAATTGAGTTAACCCATGAATTGTCTCACCATTTATTACCTTTTTACTTCTTAATTAACTTAAGTGCCTTTCATTATCTTTTGTGTCATTTTGACTGACTCAATTTACCCCGAATTAAGCCATTTCATTTATTTTTGACTGCCTCAATTTTCCCTGAATTAAGCCATCTTATTATCTCACATAATCTCCTTGAATGGAGTTATTTACTGACCCACTTAATTACCCTAAGGGGTCGTTTGGTTCGCGGTAATTCTGGGATATACCCGGGTATTCTGGGAGATGACCACTGAATGACCGCGTTTGGTTACTATTTGAATTGCAATATATATTACCCTCAGATGACGAAACGTGCCTAGATTACCGCGGTGTCCAACACGCACATGCATGTTGAATACCCCCGATTTCAACGGTAATCAAATATGCCGGGCATCTCACTTAAATGGCCATTGAGTTCTTTTACCATTTTGTCCTCATAATATTTTATTATTTACGAATTATACCCTCCCATATTTAAGCCAAAAATTCCCCCCGCTCTTCATTTTCTTCTCTCCTCCTCTTTTCCACCCGATAGTTTCTCTCTCTACAATTGCCTCCACCTTCGCGCCGCCGGATTGTTGTCGTCGCCGTCGAATTCAGTCGCAGCTCACCTGGGCTTTCTCCACCGGGCTTCGATCTACAATTTTATCTAACATTCGTCCATTTTGACCATCTAAATCATTTGATTTACTTTGTTCTTGGGTGACAAGGGTTTGACTTTAGTTTGAGAAAAATTTGCTAATTTTTGCAATCCTTTTCATTTTTACCTTTTTAATCGAAGTTATTAATCTGATTTGCTGTGGTAAATTGTTTTGATAGGGGTCAATATACAGACAGACAGGGGAAGAAGTTGCTATAAAGATGGTATGAGCCTTAATTTTCTGGAATTTAGTTTTAACATTTATTTGATTAGTAATTTTTGTTAGTAATTACTAGTTTTCATATATCTAGATATGATCATAGGATATAAGAACTTTTAGGTATTAGTTTACATTTTTTTCCTCTCTGAATTAAGGTTTGTCGAGTCAAGTTCATTGTATTTGCAATATCAATACAATCAGTAGCTGTATGAATGTTTTATGAGTGAAAATATGATGTTCTATGAGTTATAATAATGAGAATGTATCCTAATTTCTCAAGGTTTCTAGTTATTTAATAAGTTATGATTCAAAGAGGTTCACTTATTATGAACAAGCTGTTGATTATGATAAGGTTTTGAGTTCATTACTATATTGGATGGAATGGATGCTAATAAATGAGTTATGGGGCTTAGGATAATGCTGATCAAATAGAGATGTCAGATGTGGATTGAAAGATAAATTTGTATTGGGTAGAGCCTTTTGGAGGCACATTTAGTTTTTTGACTCCTGAAAACCATGGAAGTGTTTTATCTGTCAAAGGTTTGGACTTTGATTATGTAGAAAATTTGAAATTAGACAATGCATTGTTTAAGGTTTTACTCATTTCTTTTTTCTTTTCAGACAATGCAACATGTTCTGTGCACAAGCTTGGAGAATAGTCCTCAGACTCGTTGGGTTTGCATTGGAATCACAAGGTTTACAAAGTAAGACTCATGTTGCTCGTGCAGTGCTTGAAAGAATGTGTTTTCAAGTGAAAGATGTATTGGATTCAATGCACAAAGATGCAGGTGAGATGGGTGAGAAGAAGAATGATAAGGGTGCAAGCCTACCACCCCATCAAATGTAAATTGTACTTTGTTGTAACTTAATTTGATTAATGTTAATCATGTGTAAGTTCATGAAACAACACTTTGGAAAATTGTTGTCTATTATATATGTATGCTTATTTTGCTTATTCTTATAATGGGGGCTATTGAAGTAATTTAGCAACAATACCCATCACATAACCTTGTTTAATTCTTAACAAACATGGGTATTTTGTACATGGGTATATCATTTTTAAGTGAAATACCCGAGTATTTCTTTAGCCAACCAAACGCAGCCATCCCAAATACCCATCGGATGGCTGGTCATTTCACTTAACCATCAACATACCCAAGCATCTAGATACACATGGTAATATCTGGTTTTGGCGAACCAAACAACCCCTAAATTAAGTTCTTTACTGATTTTATTTAATTACCTTGAATTAAGTCCTTTTCTAATTTTACTTAATTACCTTGAACTAAGTCCTTGACTGATTTTACTTAATTACCGAGAATAAAGTCCTTTATTGATTATACTTAATTGCCCTGAATTAAGCCCATGATTGATTTTACTTAATTACCATGAATTAAGTCTTTGACTGATTTTACTTAATTGCCCTGAATTAAGTCTTTAACTGATTTTATTTAATTATCTTGAATTAAGTTCTTGACTGTAATTACATTGAATTAAGTCCTTTACTGATTTTACTTAACTACCCTGAATTAAGTCTTTGATTGAGTTCACTTAATTACCTTGAATTAAGTCCTATACTTATTTTACTTAATTACCCTGAATTAAGTCTTTGACTGATTTTACTTAATTACCTTGAATTAAGTCTTTGATTGATTTTACTCAATTACCCTGAATTAAGTCCTATACTGATTTTACTTAATTACCCTGAATTAAGTCTTTGACTGGTTTTACTTAATTTCACTAAATTAAGTCTTTGACTATTTTTACTTGATGCATGAATGCACGTGATGCATGTATACCGGTTAATATGAAAGCCTTTACCGTTTGAGTATACGAGAAACACTATCCGGGAGCCTTCAACTAATACTGGTAAGACCCCCATCGAGATGTTTCAAGCCTAGGAAACTCGGACTGAAACAGACAAATACTTTCTAAATTTTAACTGATTATTCCATCCTCGGAGTTAAATTATTTATCTCAAATGAACATGGCATTAACAATTTAAGGAAATATAAACATGGATGCACAAGATCAAATCCAAACCAATTATTCTTTAAAGGACCTTGATTAATCCTAAACAAGTCCTAATTACCTTCTAACTAACTTAATTAACTTCTAATCCACTTAATTAACTTAGACTGAAACTACTTTAAAGCCCACATAAAAACAACTCACAAATAAATACCCAAATAAAGATCTAAAACCCAAATAAAATTAAAAGCCCAAAATAAACCTAAAGCTCAAATCAATTTTAAAACCCAAACAAAAGCCCGAATGCATAAAAGTATTTGAAAGCCCAATGTTAAAATTTATACCCAACTCAGCGGGTCGAGTCGAATCAGTTCTGGAGCAGGATCGAGTTGACTCGTACAAATCACTTTAAAAGGCTTTCTTTCTCTTCTTCCTCCTAACCTTAGCAACCCTAGCCGCCCAAGTCACATCAGCCTAAAATTGTCCAGGGGCGGCGCCGCCGCGCCGGACTTCGGTCGGAGGTCCAATGGAGCTCAAAGCCTCCAGATTTCTTTTTGTCAACCCGCTAAAGCCATCCCTGGTCTTAGTTTGAAAGATCCATGCCTCCTTCACCCTCAAATGAACCTTAACAGTGCCAAAAAGCCTCCCCCCGATCTCGGTTTTGAACCGTCGGATGAACTCCCTTTTTGGGTATGACGTTACTCGTTTCATTCCCTCCATCTTCATTGTTCAAACTACTAAAGTCCTAAAAATCTCCAAATCCCGGCGGCTTGTTTCCGACTATTAAAAATTTCCCCTGCTTTTGTTCGAACTTTCACAACATTTTTTGTTTTCAAAGGAAAAAAAGCTTTTTATTTTTTTGCTTTGAATCTTTGAGATCAAGAACCCCTTTTTTCTGCCAATGAGAAAATGAGCTAGTATGAGAGAGTGAATGAGACCCATGTGTTTTGTGTCTGTGTGTTACTTATAAAGAGTTTCACTTTCTTATCCAACGGTGAGATCCTCTCAATCTAAGGGTTGTCTATTTTCTGAATTTTCATTCATTTTTGTTTTAATCTGAGGTGGTTTCTGATCTTGTCCCTTTTTGGTGCACGTGGGAATTAACGGGATAAGGATGGAGTTATGAGCAGGATGGGTGTACTAACGGGTGAGTCACCTTCTTTTTCTCTTTGCTACCTGTATTTTTATTTTCTGAACTTTGATCCATTTCCCATTTGTCTTTTCTGCAAGTTTAGCTTTGAAAGATGTTGAGTTGGCGTTGGTAATTTCTCTCTGCTCAAGGTAAAATTCTCTCTATAATTGCATGGAATTGGGTTTGAGGACTTGTCTGTTTGTGGTGTTTTCTTCTTGCTGTTATTGTGTAAATTGCCTACACTAAATTCGTTCCCTATTGAGCTTTGATCAAGGCAAAATTAACCCTATTTTATGGTCATTTTCCTATGTTTTTTGCTATTTTTATGTGTGATTTTATCCTATTTTACAAGTATTTGTGTTTTTTGGTCTTGAAGAGAAAAAAAGTGAAAACTTGTTGTTTTTCAATATTTTTGGAGCTATTTTGATGACTTTTTACACAAATATGGACTTAGCATTTTTGAGTGACAAATTGGAGATTCGAAGTTCGTGATTGAAGATTAATTGGAGTCAATTTCAAGCTATGAAGATTATTGAAGGAATATTTCAAGGAGAAAGAACTAAGGATTGAGCTTAAATCGCGAAGGAATGAAGACATGCTATCGAGAGATCCTGATGACATGGGCTTATGAGTATTTTACATGGGAGCATAACCAGCCCAGCTGGGCCCATTTTGGAGTCAGTTCTTCCCTATGCCGCACACCCAAACCCAAACAAATATCCAAATCCCGCAACCCTTTTCCTAGTTGGAGTATAGGATTCTGCGCAGTCTTGGTAAAATAGCCATAACTTTTGACTCAGACCTCCAAATGATGCGTTTTAAAGTGCGTTGGAAAGAAGACTCCGAGATCTACAACTTTGCTGTTTTGCTCGAAGCCCAGTTCTACCATCTTTGATACCGAAAATTCCCTTGAACTTCCTGTGAAATTCGAGTCTTTGCCCTAGTCCGATTTTTACTCAAGGAAGACCTCCAAACTAACTTGGAGACCAAGTTAAGAGTCCAAACCGTCTTATACCTTGTTGGTATCAATCCTAAAATCTATTAGGAGTCTTATTAGTCCACTATAAATACCCACCTTATGTAGAACCCTAGATACATCATACACATAATTCTTTTATTCTATTTTCTTTAGTTCTTCTCTAGTTTTAGATAAGGGTGTAGACACCTCTATTTGTAAAGAGGGGTGCGATAGCCCTAGTTGCTGCCAATGGAGGATTTCGTCCCTTAAGTTTGTAAGTATGATCATGTTTCTCATGGATTTGAAAATTCTTAATACTTCTTTTCCTTTGGAGATTTTAATCAATTAATTATGGTGAGAGTTGTGTGCTTATAATTTGATATTTGTTCTTGGTTAAATATGTTTATTAGTCTCTGTTTTATTTTATGATCATGATTACTATTGATTTAACTGGCCAGTATAGATATAATAGGATTGCTCTATAGTTAAATCAAATTTAGAGCTCATAACTCAAGTTTGATTGTTTGGTAACAAATTGGAGTCAACTTAATAGGCGTTCAATGGGATTAATAAATCTTATTAATTTTTGACTGTAATATGCTTGAATTGATAGGTTTGGTTATATTTTTATGCATGTGTGAATAATTGTTCTTAATACTTTGTTCTTGACAGTTTTTAACCCTTAATCACGAAATTAATTATTTCGAATGAAAGGGATAATTTAAGCTGGAATAGAGAAATTTTATTTAATATACATGTTAGAAATTTATCTCTAGACCAATTGTTTAAATAAGAGTTATTAGGGTAAGTTTGTTGATGTTTTACATGATATTAGATCTTTTGATTGAAGGTATCATTGGCGTAAAATTGATCTTTTTTGCTTTGATAATTAGAATATTGAATTTATCTTTTAAATCAAGGATCCATAGTTAAATTGATTGATTTCTATCATTGGAGAAGAAGTATGCTTTTAATTATTGCTTTCTTAAGTAATTTCTTTATCTTTAGATTTAATTTAGTTTCACTTTAGTTTTAGATTAATTGCTTTTCTTTATAATTGGTATTTTTAATGCCCTGTTTGAGTAATTCTTAGAGAAGATATTGTCCTTCTCTATGTAATTCGACCCCTGTTTGCCCTATCTACCTAGTTAGGATTTTGTGGGAATTATCTTGTGATTTGCTGACGACACAATCACAATTTTGGTGCCGTTGCCGGGGAAGGAAGGAAACGATGGAAGACAAAATCATCCCTAAATATTTTCTCTATTTTTATTTTCAGGTTTTAGTTTTTATTTTCGTTTAGGAACTTTTACTACTTCTTTTTAAGTTTTGTTTTTCTAGGAAGTTGCATGCCACATTAATAATTTCATCGACAGATACCCCGAGGATTTGATGTATGCCCGGATGCAACCGGAACTGCTACCCGGAGGCTTCTGATTTTGTGCCTAAAGGCTTGTCAAAATTGCTACCCAAAGGTTTTTGATATTGCTTTGAACTTCTTAGAACACTTGAACTGACTAAACCCTGACATTCTTGTCTCTTGCATTTCGGCCACCTGCTCCTTATCCTTGATCGCTTTTGCTTCGTCCACTTGGAACTTTCTGTGTATCTGCTTATCTTCTTCTCTTTTAACGCCTATTGCGCTTGCTTTACTCCTTGGAACTGCTCCTGGCTTCTTCTTCTAACTCCCTCCTGATCGGAACTTATTTTCCAATCCCTCTTCTCCTTGAACTTTCCTTTGCCTGATCTTTCTCTACAGAGTTGTAGCTTCTAGTATCCTCTACTTTTAAGATCTTTTTCTCAGCTGCTTCTAAGATGCCCAGTAGCTTCTTCTATAGTGATTCTGACTAATTTTGCCTCCCGAGAGGTAATGTTTGACCATCTTTCTTCTCATGCCTTTGACTCCTTCCCTTGAATATTCACATGCCTTTGATGATGATTGAATGTCCTAACGTGTGCATGTCTGCATGGATGCACATGTATGCTGAATGACATATAAATTAACTATGGAAAGTAAATTCATTTTGACTTCCCTTGTTTTACCAGTGTCTCGTTGAGGAGCTTCCTTACTTTGCATCTACCATGAATGACCTGGATTTAGAGAATTCCCTTGCCCCTTTGTTCCAATGGTCACGTTCTTCATCTCCATGTACAAACTTGCCAAAAGTCAAAGTTTGGGATTTGATGAAGATGCAACTTAAACTTCTTAAAACATGCCATGATTGCAATATGATTTCATGAGACAATGCCCCATTTACCCCTGTCATTATCTTATTTTACTAGACATGCCCCCACATGCTAACCTATTATCGACAAATTGGTGACCACTACTTATAAGACTTTCTCGTCTGATATCACTAACCTTCGCCCTAGGCTCGCAAATGGAATGCAAATTTTTTTGCAAAACTAAATTTGTAATTGTTGCGCCAAAAATCTCTTGCTAGAGTTTTCGCGGAGAATTCTTTATGACAGCGTAAGGGCGTGCCAGTCAATTTGCTGAAATTGACAAAGAGGTTGTAAAAACTGGATCTGGTGTGCGGAGCAGCAGATTAAAAGATCAGAGCGATTTGAGGGGACTAGATCAAAGTCACACCGGAGCATTTAAATCATTGGATCCGTACAAACTACTTCTCGTAACTGGGCCTCTCTTTATATGGATCAGATCTAGGAGATCTGTTTTGATTGCAATTGAAATTGAAAAGAAAATAATAAACTAATCTGTTATTAGATCTGTTATGTCCGGATACAAGATTGAAACAAGAGAAAAACACTAAAAGAGTGTTTGATTGTCCTGAGACAAGATCTAATCAAGGAAAATATGAAGAACGAGTGAAGAACTCGTGATGAACAAGGTGAAAATGGCGCAGAGCCATAGAGAAAATAAGCACGGAGCTTGGTTTTTTGCGCGGAGCAAGTTTGTAGCTGCAAGAGCTGGTTTTCGATTTCTCGGGAGAAATGTTTCAGATGCGGAAGCTGCCTGAAACCTGAGAATAGCCTCCCTTTATATAGGGGGCGGCATGGGCTTAAGCATTTAATGGGCTTGCCTTGCTGAGAAAGGCAAAATCCTCCTCCTATGCAGATGACAGCTTCCAGGATGGTGTAGTGAAGCTTCTTTCTCCTTCTGATTGCTTCCAACTGCTGGGGAGAAGACAAAATATGGACTAGGGCGCTACTATACTTGGATGGGAAATGGATATCTGCCTCCTGGGTGGTTGATGATAATCCTTCCTTCTTCCTATCACAGTGTAGCGAGCTTTCGTTGCTTCTTTTGTGTTGAATTTAGCTAATTTAACCAAGTAGTGGCCAATTGACATCATGAATTGGACTTTGAACACCAAGGCCACGAAATTACTCATACTTAGTCATATTTAGCTCTTCAAATCATGAAAATAATAATTAATTAAGAAAATAGCTTAAACCGGGGTGAGAAAGCCATTTATCCTTAATTGAAAAGAGTTCAAAAGTTGCAAACGATCTCAAATTTAACCAAAATTTCACCAGTAGGCTTAGAATATCTCCATAAGACCATGGAAAAAATACCAAGTGAATTCGACTTCTCTATCATGGTGAATTTGGTTTCACTCCCCAAAATGTCCTTGACTAAAAACCAGGCATAAGTTTTTACTCTGATGTCAGAATGAGGTGAAATTTTATCAATATGATCTACATAGCTCAAGGATCATCATGGTATGCTCTTTGGAAGAAATCGCAGCCTCTAGCCTTTTCAATTGGTCAATTTTACTATTTTGTCCTTAATTGAACAAAATACAAGTTGCAATTTCACCTCTCGGGGAGGGAAACAAGGCTAGGCAATTTCTCCACTATGGTTGGTCGACAATATGGAGGAGGTGTGAGGTTGAAAATCTCATGCCTCTCTCACGTGCACAGATGTTTCTCTTGCTGACAAACTTTAGCTCTCTGCCTCCTTCCTGCAGGAAGAGAAAAATATCTTTCTGCAGGGCAGAGGGCAGCCTCTCCTCTGTATGGGAGACGACTTGGGCCTTGTTATGTATGTCCATGAGGTATTTTTCACCTCATGGGCAGATGACAAGCAATTTTTCCTTTTTTACTTGTTTGCCTCCCTAGCAGGCAGTAATATCAAAGGAAACTGCTTCCGATTGATTTTCTCTGCCACTCACCCAGGCAGGGGCGGCACATGTGCTATTTTTAATAATAATTATTTAATAAAATAATTATTAATTAATTAATGATTAATTAATTTCAGCCCTTGCAATTAATTTACAAGACTTTCCTAATTCAATTTGAATTAGGGTGGTGCATAAACCTAGTTTCTTTAGGAATTTTTATTAAATCCTAACCACACATCTTGATTAGAATTATGATAAGACCAATTTACCCTCAATTGTAAATTGAGGTATAAACAGTAATTTTGTCCCAAAATGATTTGTATCAACACTGGTTATTGATAGAAAGATGGTTATGACCTGTTACTTTGTCAACAAATATGTTTCACTGTTTATGATTTGTGATGACATATTACGCAATATGACTAGCCCACGCATTTAAAGAAAGAAACACAATGTTTGAATTAATACTACAATATATGTAAGAGTGGAAAGAGTGCAGTTGTTAATGAAGAGAGTCTCATATTTAAAAGAAAAGGACAACTTAGAACGGTAGCGCCTCGCAACGATGTATACTCCGACGGGGATATGATGACAGAGCCTTTGGATTTTTCGAGAGAAGCCTACTGTATTGATACAACCCACTCAGTCTGGGTCGCGCCCTTCTCCGTTTTGACCTTGAGTGATAGTTTGGTATCCACCTACTGCCAGTTTGTTTTGTCCAAATCCTTAAGCCGCCCTTTTCGGGCTTTCAGCTCAAGTTTCTCCTTTTTCCATCCTTCGCTTGAGCCGCCTTCCTTCGAGTTTTCAACTCATGTGATCCCAATGGATCATGTTGGTCCACTTAGATGTGCTAGAGGGGGTGAATAGCACTTAATCGAAATTTGAGTTCTCTAAAAAATGCGTTAAAGACACTAGTTTAGAGTTTGTCGATAAAGTCACTAATGCAAAGTAGTGAGATAAACAATAGCATAAAAAAGATGAGAAAGTAATGAGTGGAAACAAAGACGTTAACAGCTGAATAGTGGAAAAGTAAAGAGAGTAGGAGAAGATAAAATTGGAACGATAAAGGAAAGGATGGAAGATTTAAGACATGACGATTTATAGAGGTTTGGCCTTTCACACCTACGTCCTCTACCTTGGATACAACACCAAGGATTTTAAAATCCACTAAACAGTGAAGTTAACCAGGTCTTCACAACACCTATTACAATCCCAAAGCTTCAAACCCAAAGCTTTGACACGAGTGCAAACCCACACTCAAAACAATCCCAAGTGTACAACCGACACTTGAACAAACACAATTGTGCAACCCGCGCTTAAACAAAAATCAGAAAAACAGAGTATCAAAGTGTAAAACGATGATAGCAATCAAGAGAAGTTCAGTTACCTTTGCCTCAATTACCTATTCTCAATATAATGCAACTTATTTTGCCAATAAAATGATTTTCAAAAGAGTCACAATATAATGCAACTCCCAGCCAAAAAAGATCACACAATTAATAGGTGACCCGCACTTAAACAAAACCATTTTTTACAAAAAATAAAATTATCAAATACCATCTTGAATTAAAAAACTAAACTTTTAACTAAAAGATTTATTTTTTAGCCTAAATCCCAATTTCTTCATATTTTATTAACAAAAGACAATACTTTGAACCAAAAATCTAAGCTTTAAACAAAACCAACACCTTAAATACCAAACTAACACCTTTAAAATTAAATCTACCATATAACAACATAAATATGCATGAATTAATTAGATCACTTAATAACATAGTAAATTTACCTGCTATTACTGTAAATGTCCGACTCAAATGACATCGTTTGGCCCTTTCTTTCCCTTTTTATCAAACCTCGTTCTTCTTCTTTCTTTCTTCTTCCCCTTCTTTTTGTTTTTTCGTCTGCTACCAAACCCTAGCGTTTCCTCCTCCGATCCTTCAACAAAGCTAGTTCAAGAAGACCCCTTTTCACTAAATTAAACCCAGATTCGCTATCCCCATTCCTTAAAACCTAGAAGCCCTCAATTAGATCTCAAAGAAAACACTATTTAAGCATCCGAAATCAAGAACAAGGTGCGATCCCCTTTCGAGCAAAGGTGTTGCGCTTCTTAAGGTATTAATCGGCTTACCCTTATTGTTCTTATTTTCTTTCCTTTGAAACCAAAAAGAACCAGAAAGATGAAGCTCTCTCCCTTCGTTTCCCCCCTTCCTTCCCTCTCTAATCCATACTCAGTGGTTATTTAAAGGCCAAAGCCAAATTCACTCCCACCGCTCGATTTGTTCCTCTCCAATTATCTAACGATGCTTCCTCTTTTTGTATTTTACTCCTTTTTTTTGTTATTCTGTTGGGAGCAGGTGAAGTGATAATCATCGGCTTATGAGCTGTCAAGGGCGCCCTTGGAGGAAGGGATCAGATCAGGTGAATCTTCTAGATCCCTTTTAATTTTCCAATCACTGCCATTCCAATTTTAGCGTTTTAACCCCATTTTTTGTTGTTATTTTTGCTGCTTTGTCCTTTTATGAAGCTTGTTAAGGGTATTAAGAAGATAGCGACCTGCTGATGTGGCGAGATGATGAGTTGGGGGACCAGGTAATTTCTATGGTTTGTTTTATTTCTTACTAATTGACAAAATTAGTATTTTGGCTGCTTTGTTTTCTTGTGGGATCCGTTGGGGAAATCTGTTGTTCTTGAGTGTTGGTTACTTTCCTTGTAACTGCTCTCTGAAATTTGTCCATATTGATGAGCGCTTTAGGACCCTCTAATTGGATTTCTTGATCATACACCACTGCCTGCCTTTAATTTTTGCATTGTTCCAGGATGATTCCTTAACACAATGATGCCATTTTCCTTTTTCGCACCACTCTTTGATTAATTTTCATGGTTGTAAAGTTATTGAGTCAGCCTTCTTGATTCCCCTGCCTACTTTGCTTATTCTACTCTATTGTTCTCACATTGTTGACTCGTTTATTGCTCACTTGCTTTCTCCAAATAATCTGACTTGCTGCACTCACTTTCTCTGCTTTCGTTTTGTGACTCAAATGTGTTGAATCGTGGCATTGTTTAATTGAATTGAATCGCTGCCCTTGTTAATTGTTCCCTGATTTGGTTCCCCTACCCTGCATTGTTTAATCCAATTTTGGTTCATATCTGCATCTGTTGTTGATCCAACTGTCTGCTCTGCCGATTCTGCTATGCTTACAATTCTGTGTTGAACACTAATTAGTTTGCTTATACAATGACCATACCAATTGATTGCCCCTCAATGCTTGTGGTATTGTGCTGCTGCCATTGAATCATATCCATGTATGCTAGCTTAATTGACCTTATTGAACAAACTGAATTAACTTTTCACTTGCACTTGTTTTGCTATATCTCACTATTTTGGGGATGCTCTTGTAGTTTGACTTCCTGCATGCATTCATCTCTTCATGGCTTTGCTAGGATGATGAGGTTTTGAACTCAATCTTGACTCTCTCAATCGTTAAAGCCTACAAATAAATCTTTCCCCAGGCTTCTTTACTCCATCTTTGCATGTTTGCTATAATACATTATGTAGCTCTTCACTGTTTTGTGCTTTCCACTCCTTGCTACTTTCCATGTTGTTTTGTGTGATGTTTGATGATTCATGCTGGTTTCTTATGCTTTTGCCTATGCCATTTACTTGTTGTTGCTTTTTAATTTGAGTATCTGCATCATGGCATATTCACCAACTAATGGTGCTTGTGTCTTAAGCCTGGAGAATACATTTCATTTCTACATATGGCATGAATAGGTACTTGTTGTTGCATTTGGTATCTTACTTTGCTGCAGGTTGCTCATCTCCATCGACAAAGGATTAAATCCCAAGGACATGGGACCCTAGGTGATTGAGCCAAAAACAACCCTATTTTTATGTCTATTTGACTATGTTTTTGGATCTATTTATGCTTAAACATATGTTATTTTGATAATATTTGTGTTTTGAGTTTTTATGAGATGTGAAATTGGGAATTTGTTAATTTTCACTACTTTTGGAACTATTTTGATGACTTTTTGCACAAATATGAGCAAAATAATTTTGAGTATAGATTTGTAGATTCGAAGTTCGTGTTTGAAGACTTATTGAAGATAATTTGAAGATTTGAAGATCATTGAAGAATTATTTCAAGAAGCAAGAATTGAAGATTGGAGCTTTCATTGCGAAGGATTGAAGACAAAGCCATGAAGAAGCCCGGGAACTTTGGAATTTTGGATATTTTATATGGGATAATACTAAGTCCATATAAGCCCACAATTGGAAATAAAATCTCAATTTGTGCCGCCTATATCCAAGGAAATATCCAATTCCCGCAAAATCCCACTACTAGTCCTAACAGGATTAGGATTCAGCGCAGTCTCAGTAAAAATGCCATAACTTTATGCTTAAACCTCCGTTTTAGGGCCGTGAGTAGGCGTTAGAAAGCCAACTCCGAGATCTATAACTTTCTTTTGAAGCCTAAGACCCAGTTCTGCTGTTTTCAAGCCCGAAATTGCTGTCGAAGTTCCTGCACGATTTCAGAAAATTCCAGGATCCTAATTTCACTAGGATTTCGGCATAGGAAGACTTTTAATCTAACTTGGAGACCAAGTCAGCCCTTAAACCGTCCTAGAGTCCTATTCTAAGTGTAATTGGAGTCTTTAGGGTTATTTCCACTATAAATAGCCACCTTAGATCTAGGTTTTTATGTATGTAGATCTAGAGATTGTATTTTGAAGACTTGTTGAAGATTTGGAGGAGAAAGCTTGGAGCCGCCGCTCCCCTCTTCTTCCCATCCATAGATAAGTTTTCTTCTTATTCTTTGGATGCTCACTCAATTCATGAGTGAGTAATCCTTTTTATTTCTCCAATGTAGAATTTAATTGTTCTCTTGACTTATATCATGATGAGATTTTGTGCTTATGTATGAAAATTGTTTAGGGTATTTCTTAGATCTCTGTTTTAATTCTATGTTGCTTGTTTTGATGGATTGGAGTCGACACTATCTTGATAAATAGAGTTAAAGCTAGATTAAGTCGAGGATTGACGTTCACGCTTAATTATTTGTAGCAATTGGTTGAGAGTGGAAGCTCCTTCCAAGAGAAATATGAATCAATGGGTGAGAAATTGCTTGTTGTGCTTGTTTATAAATTACTTGTTCTTAATGCTTTGTTCTGAGATAGTTAATTATTGAAAGAATAAAAGTGATAGATGAACTTTGACCGGTAATCTTATCTAATTAAGGTAATTTAGGATTTAATTCCAACAAGCTATCCTTTGTTTTCATAATTATTAAATATCAATGATCCATGTTATAGTTGTCAAGAGGGATATTAATTCTATGTTGGAGGGTTTTCTTAATTATTTTCTTAGTTTATTCACTGCTTTCTTATTAATTGTTTTCTTTAATTTTTCTTATTGCTTTCTTAGTTAATTTTAATTGTTAGTTTGATTAGATTTAATTTCACTATAAAAATTCTCTTTATTGTATTTGACTGCTTTAAGAAAAAGAATAATAACATATCTCTCTGTGGGTTCGACCCCTACTTGCCCTAGCTATTCTTAGTTAGTAATTGTTGGGATTATTATTTTTTTGATTTGCTGACGACCGATCATAAATTTTGGCGCCGTTGCCGGGGAGATTGTTTATTATTTTTCTTTTTCTATCTGATTTGCACTTGATCATCGTTGTTTTGTAGGGAAAAAATCCAATGGAGCACTCACGTTCGTTAAGAAGCTGAATTTCAACTGTGAAATGCCGCCCCTCTGTATTGACTAACCAGCCATGGATATGTCATACCAACTGAAGCCAGGGGTAATCCGTTTGTTGCCGATTTTTCAAGGAGACCACTATGAGAATCCTCATGAGCACCTGCAAAGTTTCTTTATCAAGTGCGCTGCAATCACTGGGATGCCTGAAGAATAAGCGAAGCTTCGAACTTTTCCAATTATTTTGGAAGGATAAGCAAAAGGCTGGTTTGTTAGTTTGCTGTCGAAATCAATAACTTCGTGGAAGGACTTGGAGATAGCGTTCTTGAATAAATATTTTCCAGAAGCAAAGCGTGCAGATGTTAGAAGAAGAATCACTACTTGTCAACAATTACATGACGAGGAGTGGCACCAATACTGGGAGAGGTACAACAAGATCTACGCAAGTTGCCCTTAGCACAACCTGAGTGAAGCACTGTTGATTCAGAATTTTTATGATGGAGTCCTCTATGAAGATCGAACATATATTGATTTTGCAAGTGGAGGTAGTTTTACACTCAAAACCCTTGAAGAAGCAAGGAAACTACTCAACACCATGACAGAAAACATCTACCTATTCAGCACGATGGATGAACACTCAACAACCAGATCATCAGAGAAGGAATCTATTGCCAAGATGGAAGAAAGAATGGAGCATTTAGACAAGGTAGTCTCATCGTTGGCAAGTCAACAAGAGATTCTCACCAAGATGTTCACACAATTTCTGCAAAGAGAGCCTCAATTCAGCCAAGCACCTTTAAATGCAACTAAAGGATATGGAGTCAATTCAATTGGAGAAAAACAACAATGGTATGCACAAGAGATGTAGTCACCTGTTGCGCCGGTCACACCTTCATTACCACCCTCAGCACCTGTTTTTCCTGCTGTATCATCACCTGTTGCTATAATCGATGAGCCAGTGTTAAAAGATGAAAAAATTTCAACCAAAAACAAGGAGGATCGACTTACTTCATCACCAAGAGCTTCTCGACCTGAATCAAGATTCGAAGGGATGAAAAAGATGGAAACCATTTACGGTCCACCACCATTTCCTCAAAGGTTTGCAAATCAACTTAATTCACTTCGGAATCTAGAGGTAAATATTCCTTTGCTTGCTGAAATCGCAAAGGTACCTAGGTACGCTTCTTTTCTTAAGGAACTATGCACTACTAAGAGTAAGTTTTCTGAAAAATATGCTTGCATGAATGAGAATATATCTGCTACTTATCAGAGAAAATTGCATCATAAATGTGAAGATTTAGGATCGTTTTCTATTCCTTGTAAAATAGGAAAGAATAAGATAGAAAAAGCCATGTGTGAATTTGGATCTCCAATTAATATCATGCCTTATTCTATTTATTCACAATTGAAAATAGAACCTATGCTTAAAACAGATCTTACTATGCAATTTGCTGATAGAACTAACGTTAAACCTGAAGGTTTAGTTGAGGATGTTTTAGTGTAGATTGGAGATTTTGTTTTTCCTGCAGATTTCTAAGTCTTGAAGATGAGTGAAGATGATCATCATCTACCTCATTTTTCGTTGCTGCTAGGAAGGCCCTTACTGACCACAGCCAGAACAAAATATGAAGTCCATGATGGAAAACTCAGCATGGAATTTGATGGGGAAATCGTCGAATTCAATATTTGTGAAGCCATGAAATCTTCTGTTGAGATTCATTCCATCTGTGCTATTGATACAATTGATAATTGTTCTGACCAAGTTCAATCACTTCACCATGAAGATGAACTTGAATTAGTCCTTATGAAGAGCCTGGATGAAAAAGAAATCACGGAAGCAGAAATCCTGACGGCTGAAGATGTAGCAGAAACCATCAAAGAATTGGAGACACTACTTGCTGTTGAAGAAAAAACATCAGTTTATATATTAGTTTGGAACCAACACCCACGCCTTTGCCATCCATCATTCAGCCACCTGAAGTCAAGCTGAAACCGCTTCCTGAAGACCTGAAGCATGTTTTCCTTGGAGATAAAAAGACCCTGCCTATTGTTATTTCAAGTAAATTGAATAATTTACAAGAAGAACAACTCATTAGAGTTTTAAAGGAGTACAAGGAAGCTATTGGATGGACTGTTGCTGATATCAATAGGATAAGTCCTACTGTGTGCATGCATAGGATTCGACTGGAAGATGATGCAATACCTGTTCGACAACCACAAAGAAGACTAAATCCAAACCTTGCTGAAGTCGTCAAGGAAGAAGTTCTCAAATTACTTGGAGCTGGTCTCATTTATGCTATATCAGATAATAAATGGGTCAGCCCTATCCAAGTAGTACCAAAGAAATCTGGATTCACCTCGTAGTTAACAAGGATGGATAGCTAGTTCCTCAAAGACTGCCAAAATGGATGGAGAGTATGCATCGACTACAGAAAGCTGAACTCTGCTACGAGGAAGGACCACTTTCCATTGCCATTCATTGACCAGATGTTGGAGAGGTTAGTATGCAAAGCCTACTATTGTTTTCTGGATGGGTATTCAAGATACTTCCATATTCCAATTGCACTTGAATATCAAAAGAAGACCACTTTCACATGCCCTTTTGGTACGTATGCTTACACAAGAATGCCTTTTGGTTTATGCAATGCACCTGCAACTTTTCAAAGGTGTATGATGAACATCTTTCAAGATTATGTGGGAGATAAGATGGAAGTATTCATGGATGATTTCATAGTCTATGGAGATAGCTTCAATCAATGCCTTCAAAATCTAGAACTCATTTTGAAAAGATGTGTTGAAACCAAATTGGTATTGAATGGCGAGAAGTGCCACTTCATGGTAGAATAAGGCATTGTTCTAGGCCATGTAGTATCCAAAGAAGGGATGCAAGTCGACAAAGCTAAGGTTGATGTTGTTCGGAACCTACCTTATCCAAAATGTGTCAAAGACATCTGTTCATTCTTGGGCCATACTTGATTCTACAGAAGATTCATCAAAGATTTCTCGAAGATTTCAGCACCAATGTGTAGACTACTTCAGAAAGATGAAGAGTTTTGAGTTTGGAGATGACTGCAAAGAAGCATTTGACAAATTGAAGACTGCTCTCACCACCACTCCAATTGTGAAGCCACCTATTTGGAAACTACCATTCGAGATCATGTGTGATGCAAGTGACGTCGCTATTGGAGCTGTACTAGGCCAGAGAGTAGATAAGGTACCTCATGTTATCTATTATGCTTCAAGAACTCTAGATGCTGCTCAGAAGAACTACACAACCACGGAGAAAGAAATGATTGCTGTTGTCTTTGCTTTAGAGAAATTTCGACAATATATCTTGGGATCTAAGGTGATAATCTACTCTGATCATGCTGCACTTCGATATCTAATGGCAAAGAAAGACGCAAAAGCTAGGCTAATGTGTTGGTTGTTGCTATTTCAAGAATTTGATATCGAAATTAAGGATAAGAAAGGAGCAGAGAAGGTTGTAGCCGATCATCAAAGCAGAATTGAAGGCAAGGAAGCAATCAATGAAGCACTACCCTTTGAAGACTTGTTTGTTGTTTCTCAACTTCCCTGGTATGCTGATATTGTCAATTTCTTGGTCACTCGACGTCTACCTTCAAATCTTAGCAAAGGAAAGAAGTTGAAGATCATCAGTGATGCCAAGTATTATCTTTGGGATGATCCATACTTATGGAGATATGGTTCTGATCAAGTTATGAAAAGATACATCCTTGATAATGAAATTCAATTAGTCTTGAAGTTCTGTCACGGAGGCCACTTTGGACACAAGAAGACAACAAGAAAGATGTTGGATTGCGGATTCTATTGGCCTAAAATCTTTCAAGATTTTTTACGAGTATTGCAAGACTTGTCCACGCTGTTAGAAAGTTGGAAATATTTCAAAAAGGAATCAAATGATTCAATAACCTATATTCGTTGTTGAAGTCTTCGATATATGGGGAATTGATTTCATGGGACCTTTTCCTCCATCAGATAAGAAGTACTATATCCTTCCAGTTGTGGATTATGTTTCTAAATGGATTGAAGCAGTTGCTACAAGAAGGATGACACAAGAACAGTGGTGAAATTTATAAAGAATTATATCTTTATAGATTTGGGATTCCAAGAGCTCTCATTAGTGATAGTGGAACTCACTTCTGCAACAAAATTGTACAAGCACTGGTTGAAAAAATGGAGTAAGCCATAGGGTATCTACTTCATATCATCTTCAAAGCAGTGGTCAAGTTTAGATATCTAATCGTCAAGTGAAGCTAATTCTAGAGAAGACAGTAAATGTTCAAAGGAAAGATTGGAGTATGCGACTAGGAGATGCTTTATCGGCATATCGTACAGCTTATAAAACACCCCTTGGTATGTCCCTATATAGGATTGTGTTCGGTAAACCATGCCACTTACCTGTGGAGATAGAGCACAAAGCATGGTGGGAGTAAAGCAATGCAATCTTAACTTTGACGAAGCTGGAATTCAAAGAATGCTGCAATTACAAGAGCTTGAAGAGATTAGGAATGAAGCCTATGAAAATTCAAGGAATTACAAGGAAAAAACTAAAGCTTTACATGACCAAAGGATATTAAGAAGATCATTCCATGAAGGCCAAAAGGTTTTGCTATTAATAGGACAAGTGAGAGGTTTTCCTGGAAAATTGAGATCAAGATGGGCTAGTCCTTTCGAGATTAGAAGAGTATATCCCAATGGATCTGTGGAAATTTATAGTCAAGCTACCAAGAAACAATTTAAAGTCAATGGACAAAGACTAAAATCTTTCTTTGAGCCTTTTCCTATAGGATGGATTGAGGAAATTAAGTTGGAAAAATCAATTTATCTTCCAACTTGAAATTGAAGAAAAGAGGAAGTCAAGCTAATGAATTTAAACACGCGTTTGTTGGGAGGCAACCCAATAATTTTAATTTCTAACTTAATTTTATTTTATTGATAGGTTTTATTAATTTTTCTCCATTTAATTGGAAGAAAAAAAAATCATCCAAAAATTGGAAAGGAGGCAAGCACCGAGCCATAAACCATGCATGGCATATGCATGGCCGGCCATGGCTCGGTGGCACCAAGACATGGCTGAATATGACCAGGCCACAGCCCAACCATGACCTAGCCATGCCGCGCACCAAGCCAGGCCAAGCTCAGGCACGCACTAGCCATGCCGAGACCGAGCACCGGACAGCACCAAGCCATACTAAGCCCGAGCCAACAGCAGCCACGGCCCAGCCGCTTTCTCGCAAGGCCAGGCCAGCACCAGGCTAGGCACGGGGCAACCAGCCACAGCCCGCGCACAAGGCAGCGCTGCTGCCTTGACGCCGCGACATCCCTCCCCTTGGGCACCTCAATCCTTTTTCAATTAGGATTGTATTTCCTAATTAATTTGGAAGATGAACAACCTTTTCCCAATAGGTAATGGACTCCTAATAAGGTATGTTTCTTACTTTTTACTTTAATTAAAACCTCTTAGGAATAGGATTTGATCACTATATAAAGGCACCTCTACCTCCTCTTTATTCATCAATTCGGTTAGAAGCAATTCAAGAGAAGCAAATTTCGATAACCTTGGTTCAAGAGAGAAGTCGACTTGGTTCAAGAGAGAAGTCGACTATAAGCAATTTTTGGAGGAACAATTTCGATAAGATAAGCAATTTTTGAAGAGGAATTTTCGACAAGAAACTAAGCAAAGTCGATATCTCCTTAAGAAGACAAGAAGATTTCGATACCCCCTAGCCTCTTGAAGATGTCGATGATGCTTACCACCATGGATTTTGAAGTTCAATTCAAGGATTTTAGAAGACAATTTTATCAAATTGGAGCTTCTCAATTTGGGGAAAAATTTCAAGGAAGCTGTATAAGTCAAGATTGCCATGAACTTTTGAGCATGATTGCATCACTACCCGAGGAAGAGATTGCTACTAAGCCAGGATTCATAGCTAGGATGATTCATCAATTTCTTTGGGACAAAGCTAACAAGTCACAAGAAGCTGTTATGAGATCAAAGGATAGAGTTGAGCATGAGTTTAGAAATCGATTCCACCCTTATGAGAATCGATTTCGTCATCCCCAAGGACCAAGAAATTTCAATGGAAGGATGAGACCTCAAGTTGCACCTTGGAGCAAACCTTTTCCCATGCCAAGGATTGATGGGTATCACACCAAGCCCTACAGGCCACCCTATAGACCTCCCATGCGATGTGTCTCTCTCCCTCAAAGGTTTCATGATCCTAATTATGCTTCTTCATCTAATAGACCAATAGCTACTGTTTTTACTTTGGGAGAGTTGAAGGATCGATCACCACCAACTGGACCTAAGGATCTGTTGCAAGAAGAAGGTCAAGGTGAAAACAATCTTGTGATTATTGCTTCTGCGTCTGAATCAAGTGATGCTTCTTGTAATAAAATAAGGAAGATGAGGTTAATCAAGAAAAGGAGAATGAGGAAGAGCTTCATCCTTTCCTTGTTCGGTGCAAAGATATAAGTGATCAAATTACTAGCTTAAAAGAGGATTTTAATAACATAATTGGGAATTTGGATGACCTCTTCAATTTATTAGAGAAAGTTATTCATAAACCAATTTAGATCTAGATTTAGGGTTTTTCAATTTTCAGTTTCTTGTTCTTAGATTTAGGATTTATTTTTATGCATCTTAGAATTAGTTGTCTAGTTTATGCTTTAATTTTAATTTTCCTTTATCTTATGTCTTTATTTTTCAAGTTTCATTAATAAACTATCTAGTTTTATTTTCCTATCACTTTAATTTTCTATTGTCTTTATGTTTGAGTAATTATATTCATCAAAGCCGCTTAGGTATGTTTTCATGAACCTTAACTCTTTATTTTTGGTAAGATAATATTGCATGAATTGGTTTCTTGATTGCTTTTACATTGAGGAGAAAGTGAATTTACCTGTGGGGGAGTGAATTCTTGATAGAATTATTTTGATAGGGATATTGTTTGATAATTGAGTCATATGCTAGTTATTGTTTGCATGAGAATCTAAGATAGGATTTGATTGTTTTTGGATTGATTTTATTTCGCCAATTTTTGAAAAAAAAAATTCTAAAAAATTGATTTTTGATGACCTTTTGAATTTTTCATGCATATTTTGATTAATTGATTTGATTATGATTGATGAATGCTTAGAATTTTAAGAATGCTTTATTCATTGATTAATTTATAGCATGTTGTTTGATTTCTTAGAATTAGGTATAATTGAAGTTTGTGATATGATCTTATTCTTTCATTGCTTCTATAATTATCTATTTCTAGAACTTGTGTTGAATCTTGATTAAAGTTACAATTAAGAAAGAATGTTATGAATATGTCAAGAATAAGTGTGGGGGACTATCTATATAAAGGGTAATTTAAAAAATTTGTTTTCATAAAAAAACAGTGTTTTCATGATAAAAGGAGAAGAGGTATTTCTGTAAAAAACTATATATATAAAAATCCATTGTTGTCACTCTTTTCTTAAACAAAAGGAGTTAGTAACCCTTGGAAAGAGGATAAGAAGCATGGAATTGCAGAAATATTGTCCCTCTGAAAAAATAAAAGAAGTCCTTCTAGAGTGCTAATAGCCTCAAAATGAAAAGGGAGTTAGTAAGCCCTAAATCATGAATACTTCAGAGGTTAGTAACCTCAATTTTCTAAAAAAAAAACAAACAATTACCCTTGAAAATCTATTATAACCCACAATGACCCTTGATTTGTATTTATGTCATTGCAATCTTTTGAGTAATGGAGAAAAAGAGGAAAACATAAGCTTATAGGAAGAAGTAGTTATAGGATGTAAAGAATGGTAAGTGACTAAAGCTACTTTGATTATGGCTACCTAAGAATGATAATGCTTGTTATTTCTTGATCTTTTGAATTGAGTATTGTTATTATTCTTTGATATTTTGATTTCATGGTTGAATTGATTCTTTGATATATGTATGAATTCAAATTGATCTTTCGAAAAACTGATTTTTGATTAACTTACGCATTGATTTGTTAAGGGACTAGCAAAGTTCAAGTGTGGGGGAAAATATGTTTGAGCCAAAAACAACCCTATTTTTATGGCTATTTTACTATGTTTTTGGATCTATTTATGCTTAAAAATATGTTATTTTGATAATATTTGTGTTTTTAGTCTTTATGAGATGTGAAATTGAGAATTTGTTAATTTTCACTACTTTTGAAGCTATTTTGATGACTTTCTGCACAGATATGAGCAAAGCAGTTTTGAGTATAGATTTGGAGATTAGAAGTTCGTGTTTGAAGACTTATTGAAGATAATTTTAAGATTTTAAGATCATTGAAAAAATATTTCAAGAAGTAAGAATTGAAAATGGGAGCTTTAATTGCGAAGGATTGAAGACAAGGCATGAAGAAGCACGGAAGTTTTGGATTTTTGGATGGAATAATACTCAGTCCATATAAGGCCACAATTGGAAATAAAATTCATATTTGTGCCGCCTATATCCAAGGAAATATCCAAT
The DNA here is from genome assembly GCA_001974825.2 of Corchorus olitorius. Taxonomy (NCBI): domain Eukaryota; kingdom Viridiplantae; phylum Streptophyta; class Magnoliopsida; order Malvales; family Malvaceae; genus Corchorus; species Corchorus olitorius. The sequence goes on along the minus strand of AWUE01015112.1, from coordinate 121,969 downwards.
TCCCGCAAAATCCCGCTACTAGTTCGAACAGGATTAGGATTCAGCGCAGTCTCAGTAAAAATGCCATAACTTTCTGCTCATACCTTCATTTTAGGCGTTGGAAAGCTAACTCCGAGATCTACAAGTTTCCTTTGAAGACCAAGATCCAGTTCTGCCGCTTTCAAGACCGAAATTGCTGTCGAAGTTCCTGCACGATTCCAGAAAATTTCAGGATCCTATTTTGACTTGGATTTCACTCTAGCAAGACTTTTAATCTACCTTGGAGACCAAGTCAGCATTTAAACCGTCCTAGCGTCCTATCCTAATTTTAATTGAAGTCTTTATGGTTATTTCCACTATAAATAGCCACCTTAGGTCTAGGCTTTTATGTATGTAGATCTAGAGATTGTATTTTGAAACTTGTTGAAGATTTGGAGGAGAAAGCTTGGAGCCGCCGCCCCCCTCTTCTTCCCATCCATAGATAAGTTTTCTTCTTATTATTTGGATGCTCACTCAATTCATGAGTGAGTAATGCTTTTCTTTTCTCCAATGTAGAATTTAATTGATCTCTTGACTTATATCATGGTGAGATTTTGTGCTTATATATGAAAATTGTTTAGGGTATTTCTTAGATCTCTGTTTTAATTCTATGTTACTTGTTTTGATGGATTGGAGTCGACACTATCTTGATAAATTGAGTTAACATTAACTAGATTAAGTCGAGGATTGACGTTTAGGCTTAATTATTTGTAGCAATTGGTTGAGAGTGGAAGCTCCTTCCAAGAGAAATAAGAATCAATGGGTGACAAATTGCTTGTTGTGCTTGTTTATAAATTACTTGTTCTTAATGTTTTGTTCTGAGATAGTTAATTATTGAAAGAATAAAAGGGATAGATGAACTTTGACCGGTAATCTTATCTATTTAAGGTAATTTAGGATTTAATTCCAACAAGCTATCCTTTGTTTTCATAATTATTAGATATCAATGATCCATTTTATAGTTGTCAAGAGGGATATTAATTCTATGTTGGAGGGTTTTCTTAATTATTTTCTTAGTTTATTCACTGCTTTCTTATTAATTGTTTTCTTTAATTTTCTTTATTGCTTTCTTAGTTAATTTTAATTGTTAGTTTGATTAGATTTAATTTCACTATAAAAATTCTCTTTATTGTATTTGACTGCTTTAAGAAAAAGAATAATAACCTATCTCTCTGTGGGTTCGACCCCTACTTGCCCTAGCTATTCTTAGTTATTAATTGTTGGGATTATTATTTTTATGATTTGCTGACGACCGATCACTAGGCAGGGGATATCAAACCTTACTGGAAAAACGAGGTGTAATCGAATAAGACAGTTTAGTTTCCTATGTAGAGATCTGTACTTGTAAACAAAGTTGCCAGATCTTTATTCTTTTTTTTTATATTCTTCTTTTGGAACACTTGTAATCTAGACCTTGGGAGCTTAAAAGTGGAGATACTTTGTAAGCTAGACAGCTAAGACAATAAAGTGAATCTTTCTTTTTTCTCTTTTTTCTCTTTTTCCCTTTTATCTTTCTTTTTACTTTTTTTAAATTTTCTTATTATTTTTTTTAAAAAAGGAAATGATTCAATTAATAATGCCAATGCATGAGCATGATTTATGAATGAAGTATGCATAACTAAATGTATGTAACCGATGGACATTTAAAATAAACATGATAAAAGAACCAAACATGCTCAATGAGAAATGAATCATGAATGTGATCAATGTGATTAATATGAATGAAAGTAAATTGGATGCACTTACAAATGAATATGAGAATGCCAATTGAAAATTAGGCCCATTCTTAAAAAGGTTTTGGTAATTTAAACATAACAAAATTGTATAATTCTAAAACAATTTGGATCAGCCAAAACAATTTAGAGACAATTTAGCGAGCCAAATTAGAGCTGAATGGCTTCAGAACCATCAATCTTTGCTATAGAGTTTTCATGTTTCATTTATTGATAAGACTTTGGTTTAATGGTGTGTTATTTATTGTTCGGTTAATAAATTGATTTCCATGTACTTGTAAGGTTTTTGCAACATTTGCAATCATTGATTAGTGTTTGTATTCAACATTATTAGTTGCTAATAAAATGCAATTTCAATATGTGGATTTCCTATTTGGCTTGCTTTATGTATTGTTATATTCTTATGTCATGAAATTCAATAATGCCACCTAAGACACAACAAGCAGCTGAAAAGGGGAAAGGGAGGGTGGTAGAAAACTCGGGGAGCAAGCATGTTTGGACCCCTCGAAAGGATGTTGTCCTTGTCAACTACCTTTTGGAGATCTCCAACGACACGACTTGGAGGGCAGATAATGGGACATTTAGGACTGGCTATCTTGCTGAACTTGAGAAGAGAATGCATGAGAGGATTCCAAGTTGTGATGTTAAAGGAGATCCTATATATCATCTCGGATTAGCTTTCGAAGAGGCAATATGGGGAGATCCTTGAGATGACGGGCGACAAAGGCTCCGGGCTAGGTTGGAACTCGCAGGACAAGTGCATTAGATGTGACAACGATGTATAGGACTCATGGGTACATGTAAAGTAGATGTTACAATTGTATTTAACTTATTTTGGAAAAAAATAAAAAATTGCATTTAACTTATGATGTATTTCGTTATTAGTTATTTCCTACTAATTGCTAGTGTGCTTTGGTTGTTATAGGGTCACCCCTAAGCAAAAGGGATACGAGGCAAGCAATTTCCCTATCTTGATGAATGGGGTGTGTAGACACCCATTTTTGGACCTATATCCTCCAATTCTAGATTAAATTACTTCTTAGAATTGCATCGAGATTATTTTGGTTATTTCTTAGTTCTTAGTTTGACTTGGCATTTCGGTCATCCTAGTTGATTTTGGTACAGTATCTTGTTAGGTTATTTCTTTCATAAAATTTTGATTAATTAGCACTTTTATTAATTTGGTATTTGAGATTCGAAAATCCCAAAAATATTTACTTTCAATTCTGAACATCTCGTTACTCTAAATTTGCATATTTGAACTAACATTTGCATGGGCATGCCATATTCCATTAAGGGGTCGTTTGGTTGGGGGTAATCCCGTGATATTACCGGAAATGTCCTGTTAATCACAAAATATTAACATGTTTGGTTGGTAATCCGGTGGTAATCCCGGATTACCTTACGTGACTGACCTCTTGGGCCACTATGCTGGTAATCAGATTACCTTTTTCCGGGTGGGATTTTGAGATTACCATGCACGGAGCAAAATATGGTAATCTCTCTTAAATGGCCAAATACCATTTTGTCCTCATTTTCGTTATTTTTGTTCCAAAATTAGCCCCCATTTTTCAATTATTTTCTTAGCAAACTAAACCCCTTACCCGACCCCTCTTCCTTCATTTTTTCAGAAAAAACTTCATCTTCTTCATTCTTCTTCTTCCAACTGATAAACCCTAGCAATCTCAACCACTGCTTTGAAGTCGAAACCAGTGCCGCTTGACAGTGCCGTCCGGCTTTAACCAACGGGTTAAGGTACGATCTGTGTTCTTTTCTTGTTTTTAAATTGGGTTTATGGTTTATGGATAAATTTCCTCTTTTCGATTGTAGATCTGGGATAGGACACTATTTAAAATAGTAGGTTGTGCTTTATATGAGGAAATTTTTGCCTTCCAATATGCTAATTGCTTCAATGGGTTGGGATTTTTAGTTTTAAAATATTGTAAAGGATTTTGAGAATATTACTCTCAGGTTTGCTTCTTTTATGTAAGGTCGGGTTATGCAAACAGGCTATTCATATCTGACTGGTTAAAAATTTTTGTTTTCATTTTCTGTTTATGACTTTTTAAAATTTTAACTCATATTTTTTGCAGTGACTTTGTTACTTGCAGATTCTGTTGAACACTTCGATTTTGCTAAGGAATAAAAGCAGGTTTATGGTTAAGTTGCTGCATTATACTTATTTTTGGTTTGTTTTTCCGTTGGATAAGAATGTTATTGGTTTGCTTGCTGGTAGTTAATAGGAATGTTGTATACGTGTTTTTGCTTTGCTCGTAGTTTATATGAATATTGCATACTTGGTTTTGCTTGTTGGTAGTTAATAGGAATATTGCATACCTGTTCTGATTGAATGTATGTTCTGTTCTCCCTTGTTTAGGACTAGGAATAATGATCCCCTTGCATCCTAAGAACCTAGCACTCATAGCTGCTATGGTTGTTCTTTACCACGAAATGCAAAAATTGATTGCCATCTATGGTATTTTGCGCTCTTTACGTAGTAGGGCAAGTAATAGGAGAGTTATACTACCAAGTAATTACAGTCGGCGATTGATTAGGGAAGAAAATTTGAATAGGATGATTTTTTATAGTGACTTGGCATGTTATGAGAGCACCCGGATGGATAGAGGGGCTTCTTTCAAGCTTTGTAATTTAATTGGGACTATAGGTCAACTCTCGGATACAAGGAATGTAACATTGCAAGAGATGGTTGCATCTTTTTTGAACATTCTGGCTCATGACCAGAAAAACAAAAAAGTTAAGAGAGACTTTGTTAGGTCGAGGGAGACCATTAGTAGGCATTTTCGAAGGGTATTGGATGCAATTTTGAGATGTCATGGAGTCCTACTAAAGAAGCCCCAGCCTATTCAGGAAAATGAAATGGAAGAGAGATGGAAGTGGTTTAAGGTAATAGGGTTTTCTCAAGTGAATTGGATTTCAATCCCAATCTTATGAAAATTACTTCTAATTAGATTGTTGGCTTTTCCATGTTTAGAATTGCCTTGGGGCCTTAGATGGAACCTATGTCAAGGTCAATGTAAGCGCTGTTGACAGGCCTAGGTATCGAACGAGGAAAAATGAGAGTGCCACCAATGTGTTGGGAGTTTGTGCAAGGGATATGCAATTCATTTACATACTCCCAGGGTGTGAAGGTTCTGCAGCTGAGTCTAGGGTTTTGAGAGATGCCATTTCTCGACCAAATGGTTTAGTTATCCCATAAGGTACTATATAACTAACTAAGCCGCATGGAAGTTTTAATATTTTTCCTTTTATTAAGAGGGTGTTGGGCAATTACTAACAATAGTTGTTGTAGGGTTCTTTTACCTTTGTGATGTTGGATACCCAAATGGGAAAGGGTTCCTCACTCCGTATAGGGGTCAAAGGTACCACTTGACTGAATGGAGAGGGGGCAACTCACCAACAACACCTCAAGAATTGTTCAACTTTAGGCATTCCTCTGCCCGAAATTTAATAGAGAGATGCTTTGGTCTGTTGAAGGGTCGCTGGGCAATTTTGAGATCAAAGTCATATTAACCTGTGAAGATTCAGACTAGGATAATCAATGCATGTGCATTATTGCATAATCACATAAGAAATGAAATGCCAATCGACCTCTTTGAGACTGAGATTGATGAGGATCAGGATGAGGAAGAGTTGGAGAAGGTGGAGGACCTATCGAACCCTTTAGATGGAGACCGAATTACTTATGTAGATACTTGTGATGAATGGACTCAATTTAGAGACAATTTAGCGAACCAAATGTGGACTGAATGGGTTCAGAACCATCCATCTTTGCAATAGGGTTTTAATGATTTATGTATGGTTTAAAACATTATTTTAGTGGTGTGTTATTTGTTGTTCTATTCATAAATTGATTTCAATGTACTATGTGAGGGTGTTGTAACATTGAAAACTTATTTTAGGGTTTTAATGATCATTGTTTGTATTCAACATTAATAGTTGGTAATAAAATGCAAATTCATAGATGTGCACTATGTTGTCTAGCTTCTGATCTAGTCTACTTTTCCTTATTATGTGTTGAATTTTTTTAGATGCCACAAAAGACACAACAACCAGCTTCACAAAGGACAGGGAGGGTGGTAGAACACCCAGGGAGCAAGCATGTATGGACTCCTGACAAGGATGATGTCCTTGTCAGCTTGCTTGTTGATATATCTAACGACAACAAATGGAGGGCAGATAATGGGACATTTAGGACTGGCTACCTCACTGAGCTTGAGAGGAGAATGCAAGAGAGGATTCCGGGCTGTCAGGTTAAAGGACAGCCCCATATATTTTCTCGGATTAAGCTTTGGAAGAGGCAATATGGGGAGATCGTTGTGATGATGGGTGACAAAGGCTCGGGTCTGGGTTGGAATGAGAAGGACAAGTGCATTAGGTGTGGGAATGATGTATGGGAGTCATGGCTGCAGGTAAAGTACATTTTACAATGGCAATGATTTAAATTGCAAAATAGTTATATATTTGGTTTTTCTCGTGATAAATGGTCTTGTGCTTTGGTTGTTATAGGGTCACCCACAAGCAAAAAGGGATACGTGGGAAAGCATTTCCCTATCTTGATGAATGGGGTGTGATATTTGGCAAGGATCGAGTAGCGGGTGAACATGCTGAGGAGCCTGCAGATGTGGACGGTGATCTACATCTTGATGATGAAGCAATGCCTCTTGGTGATGATGGGGAGACAAACTACTATGAGGCCCCCGAGGTGGCGGCTGAGGATGATGAGGAAGAGGGTGATGGGGGTGAAAGCTCACAGCCCCCACAAACCCAGCTGCCCCAACCCAAACTCAGCACTCTCAACCCTCAAATGTTCTCTCATCGGGAGCTAGGAGGCAGAAGAGGAGGAGGTCATTCACTGACCAGGTGGGGGATGCAGCTGAGGTTGACTCTAGTGCCACCCACATTGACCGTGTCTTGGAGGGGTCCTCCCATTGCGTTCAAAACCTTGCCAATCGCTTCCAACTCCTTGCACATCAACATGAAGCTCGGGAAAGGGTGTTCACCGAGGTCCAGAAAGTTAAAGGACTTAGTCGAGCTGCGATGCTAAAGGGCGGTGATTTTTTGTGCCAGGACTCCCACAAATTGCAGTACTTCATGAGCTTGCCGGAGGATTTCAAAAAGGAGTACAACGAGATGATCTTGTCCTAGCCTCACTCACCCTCCTTGACTTATGAATGTGGATAATTTATGTTGGTTGGTTGGAACAATATTTAACTATTTTTTGCATGAATGTTTTTAAGTTGTTGGATAATTTGGATATCTTTTTATTTGTTGGATATTATGCTTAATTTAGGTTGGTTGCTCATTTTGGTACATTTTGATTGAAGTAGTATATAGTAAACTATGAACAGGCTATATAATTTTAGCAGCCATATGGATATCAGGTTATATATGTGTGTGTGTGTGTTTAAATGGTGGCATATCAGGTTCTATATATATATAAATATATATATATATATGTGTGTGTGTGTGTGTGTGTGTGTTTAAAGTGTGATTTGAATTATCTTGGCTGGAAAATTAAAACTTGGATATTGTTTAAATGGTGGAATATGAATATTGCATGGTGGGTGTTCCAAAAGTGATATAATTAGATAGTCAGGGGTAGTGAGAGTAAATTACCACACATGACCATTGGATACCCACTATTTTATATGTGCCAACCAAATGTGGCTAAGTGAGATACCAGGAATATTCAGGCCAAAACAAACTTGGGAATAGGATATTACCCCGACATGAACGGGTATATCAGATTACTTAAGTGAAATGCCCACCATATCAAAAAACATGGGCATATCCCAAATCTCGAACCAAATGGCCCCTAATTTGCATTAGAACTATGGTAAGTTCCTTTTAGCTTTTGTTATGATAGTCTAATAATAATTTCATGTTATGTCATTTAATTTCCTTCATAAATACAAAATACAAAAAAAATGGAAATAGCAAAAATATAAAAAAAAATCTATTTTCTTAAAAGTTCAATACATATGTTTTTACAATGGATGAGATGCTATGAGTTCACATGAGCCTTAAACACCTTGTTTCTCGCTTCAATCACCTTGTGATTCCTCAAAGTTGTCCCCATGATCAAGTGTACAATCACATTCACTTTTCTACAAGGAATTCTTGATTAAAGAGCACTCCAAATGTTTACAAGGGAAAGGTTAAACAACACCCAAGTGCAGATGTATAGGTCCAAAACGATTAAAGGTTTAACATCATGCACTTTCTGCAACTTAGAACATTTGTGCAGTGATGTCAAAACAGCCAAGCAAAAGAAGGCAAGCCAAGTATCCACAGAAATTAGAACATTCAACATGTATTAGCCAGCTCAAATTTAGACTCAGTTTCAAACAAGTGCAGAAATGCAGCCAGTATTAATCCTCTCAATGATGACACACATAAAATTCATCCAATGCCATCAGAGTCATCAAGATCTAAGGCAAGAACAGAACACACATTGAAAATAAAGATGAAACAATTTCTTTTCAAACAGCTTCAATTCAGTAATGATTCACTCAGAGTGTTCAAAGTTTAGCTTAAGCAATTTTGAACTCAAGCAGAGCATGAAACAGAATCATCACATAGACATTGCATTAATTAGCAAAATTTAGTATGTTCACTACATTTTAGTTATCATCTCAGCGGTACATTTTAGAGCCACTTGTTACTGCATTAGCATTAAGGCTTTTACATATAGAGAATAAAATTGCAACAGAGAACAAAGCAAGGCTTGCACAAGGCAACAAATCAAACAAAGAGCTCAACACTTCAGAATCAAGTTACAGCATCTAAATGGGCAGTTTCCTTGATCCATCATAACAAGCAACTTTATCGTTGCATTTGTCACCCAAAATACACAAAACAATTTTCAATAAGGCAAGTAAAATCAACAGAGACAACCTCAAAATGCGGAGAGCAGCTCACAAGCAAAAAAAGAGATTCTTCCTTGCCAGCTCATCAAGGCCACCTCAATTTTCTCCCTGATCCTATCCTCAACAGGTTCAGTGGATTCACCTACACAAAAGGAAAAAAGGTCAAAAGAAGCCGTTAGAGAAAAATGGGAGGGGAAAGGAAAAACAGAAATGGAAAAAAGAGATAAGGGGGAATCATTTTTAGTAGCTAGCAAAGGGAGAGAGAGAAGATCTTACCCATTCTCGCTCATTGAGGAAACGGACACACACAGAACTCTCCACACACACACAAAAATTGAGAACTCTCTCTCTTCGATAACAGTCTCTCCATCAAATCTTCCTCTCTCAATTACTGAAAGTTATGGGGTTTTTAGAAAGTTGAAGCTAGGGTTCATAAAGGGGAATTTGGGGATTCTTTCTCTAGTCTTTTTCTTTAAAAATTGGGTCATGGGTTTTGAAGGGAAGGAAGAATAGGCTTAGATATTGATGGAATCGGGTTGGTTCACCGGTGGATCTCGTAGGAGTTTGTGGTTTTGAGGTTTCGGGTTGGAAAATTTCAAAAGGGATTTTCGGGTTTTGAAGTGAGGGAAAGAAGGAAGTTTTTCGCTAGACTAGAAACAAGTTATCCATGGCGATTCAAGGAGGGTTCGACGGTGGTCCAAGCTGGTAAAGGAGTTGCCGCCGGCGCTGTTGGTGAAGGAAGGGACTAGGGTTTCGGGTTCAACAAGAAGAACCGAGGAAGAAGAAGATTTTTAGTTCATAAGCCTATTGTTTCCCAACGGCGTCGTTTTGGGGTGAGACTCTTTCATTTTTTTCAATTCCATCCATTTCTTTTTCAATTGCTGTGATTTGGGGATGCTTCTTTGTGATATTTGTCATAAATGGCTTATGCTTAACTAATTTATGCATGTTTATATTATCATATGGTAAATCTAATCATAAAAATTGCTAACTTGGTTGATTAAAGTGATGATTTTGCTAAAAGTATAGACTTCTTTGAAAAGTTTGGTCTTTGGTTAATAAAATATGATGGATCATATATTTGTTCATCATCTTTGCTTTAATGATTTATTTTGCTGAAGATTTATGTCTAAATGGCTTAAGTTGCTATTTTCTTGATAAAATTATGATCTTTGTTTGCCATAGTGTGATGAAATAAGTAAAAAAAATGATTAGAATTTGGTGTGATTATTTCCTTTGGAATTTAATTTAGACTTGGAAGAAAAATCAAGCCTTTGGTTTAAAGTTTTGATTTTTTTAGTATAATTGATTCAAAGATGGATTCATGATCACTTTTTGAGTTGATTTTGAGTATAAAAATGAAACCTTTGATTTAAACCTTAGATTTTTAAATTGAAGTTACCTTGATAATTGAGTTTTATACCATTATGAGCTCATTTTAATTTTAAAACTCAAGTTTTGAATTAAAAGGTCTAATTATTTAGATTAAAATTAGCTCAAAGAAGGATTGGTGAATCCATTTGAATTGATCTTAGTCTACAAATCAAAACTTGGATTTAAAGACTTAATTCTTTTAGTTTATATTAAATTGAGGAAATCGTCCTAGTTCATGATAGTTTAATAACTTAATTTTAGGTTCATTTAAAGACTTGGATTTGTTTTTGTGTTCAATTGGGTGCCTGAAATGTTCAATTTAGTTCACATAAAGACCCAAATTTGTTTCCTTGTTCACTTAGGCCCCTGATTGGAACTCTGATTTGCCTTTTGGTTTGATTAAGTCCCTGTCTTTGAATTTTATTTATCTTTTGTTACAATTTGCTCCCTGATTTGTGGTATTCATAATATGATTGTGCAATTGAGCCCTCGTGTTGCATATTTTATACTTTTTGCTTTCCTGAATTTCGCTAATCTCTTACTTGATGTGCAGAAATGTCCCAGTCAGTCCAATTTGACCCTTAGGCTTTCATTTCTTTAAGGCACTTGTTATTTAAGTTATCGGCTTGTTAAGCCCTTGAGATTTGTAATAATTAGTAATTAGTGGTAAAATAGAGCTTAATCACGGGCATTCATATAGTACATGTTATATGTTACCTTGCCATGTTCATAAGTGCATTAACATTCGTCTTTTACCGAGATGAAGGACCTTTCAGATAAATGTACTCGGGTACGAATTTCTGGTAGTTCCTTCTAGACCGATTTCTTCCATAAATACCCCCATAATGCGTGGGAAGGGTTTATGGAGTTGACTTTGGGTAGACTTGTGTTAATGCATGTAATTAAAAAATGATCTTTCATGCATCTTAATTGTCATTCATGCGAGTTAGCTAAATAAGAATCAGTAAGCAACTGTCTTTTACGATGATGGGTTGGTCCCAAGTAAATGTACTCGGGTACGAACTCTTGGTCCTTGCTCCGAGATTGGATTATCCCTGAGATTCCCCCATAATGCGTGGGAAGGGTCTCGGGTTAATTTCAAGTATACTGTTGTTTACTGATAAATTAAATTTACCGATTCATGCATCATCTACATTCATAGTTTTCTTTTTAGGATTAATGAAAATAAGAAAATATAAAAGTCGTCTTCCTTTAAAAGCATCTTCAAAAAAAGCAACTGTATATTGTTAGACTCATAGATTTAGTTTAGACTAGAGGTATTGTCGTTTGACGGGCGTCTCAGAGGTGCTAATTCTTCCCCGAGCGTAACCGACTCCCGAACCCATAGACTCTGGTTAAGCAGACTGTATTAGGTTTAGTGTTACCTTCGCTAAGCTTAGGTTAATATTAGACTTAATAATATGGATAGGTGGCTAATCACACCTAGAAAAAAGATTACTGGCGAATCCTCTTTTCCAATCGTTTCGGCAGGGTTCCCCGGACCCGAACGTTTCGACAGGGTGTGATATTTGGCAAGGATAGAGCAACGGGGGAACATGCTGAGGGGCCCATAGATGTACCAGAGGATCAACATTTCAATGGTCCAGCAGTGGGTTTTGCCGAGGATGGGGAGTCCAACTACTACGAGGGTCCCAAGGTGCCGGTAGAGGAGGATGAGGAAGAGGGTGATGGGGGTGAGAGCACACAGCCCACACAAACCCCAGCTACCCCTACCCAAACTCAACACTCTCAGCCCTCAAATGTGTACTCATCATGAGCGAGGAGGCAGAAGAAGAGGAGGTCATTCACTGACCAAGTTGGGGATGTTGCTGAGAGTAACTCTAGTGTCTCCAACATTGACTGCATTTTGGAGGGTTCCACCCATTGCATTCAAAACCTTGCGAATTGCTTCCAATTCCTTGCACATCAACATGAAGCAAGGGAAAGGGTGTTCATCGAGGATTTATGTATAACTTTTGTTGGTTGCAATTTTTGGTACATTTTACTTGAACTTTTACATAATGCTTTATGGACAGACTATATAATTTGTGCAGCCATAGGGATTCAAGGTTATATATATATATATATATGGAAAAATTTGCATCAAATATTTTATTCAAAAATTTAAATTCAAAGCTGGTGAAAATTTTCTATGTTGTGACTTGTATTATTTTTGCTGCAAAAACAATACTCGGACTTTGTGTTTAATATTGGAATTTCAAAGCAAATGTTGACTGTTCCAACTAATATAACCAATTCTTAGTCAGGGGTATTGTGTGTAAAATGGCACACATACCCACGACACACCCACCATTTTAGATGTGCAAACCAAACGCGGTTGACTCAGATACCCGAGATTATTCATGCCTAAACAAACGTGAGAATAGTAAATTATCCCAACATGAATGGGTATATCAGATTACTTAAGTGAAATGCCAGCCATATCAAAAACCATGGCATATCCAAATTCTCGAACCAAACAGCCCCTTAGGGAAATGTTAAGACTTTATATGGAATGCATTGACTGAATTATGCCTTTTCATTCCAAACCATAAGCTATGTTGTGCTTGATATCCATAAGATCCAAAGTTAGAAAATGATGTCATTGTGAAGTTATGCAACTTGGAGAAAATATTTTCCTCCTAGTTTCTTTGATTCCATGGAGCATCTCATTGTTCACTTGCAATATGAAGCATTAGTTGGAGGTCCGGTCCAATATAGATGGATGTATCCCTTTGAGAGGTAATTATAAGATTATCATTTTAAAATATAAGACATATACCTATAAACTTTTTTTTAGAGAAAAAAAAGTAAGTTGATAAAGTTAACAACTTATCATTATAAGGTTAAATATATCTATAAACTTGATCACTTAAAATTATAGTAATTTTTTTTGTGGGGTTTTTATCTCATTATAAGGTTAACAACTCTTCCTCCACCAATGAATAGATTTATTAATCGTTAAACGAAGAGGCATTTGGTGTATTCGAAGAGTCAGAAACACATATCAAAGTGAATGATTGAGCTAAAAAAGACCCTATTTTATGCCTATTTTACTATGTTTTTAGATCCATTTATGCTTAATTATATGCTATTTTATTAATATTTGTGTTTTTAGTCTTTAAGTGATGTGAAAATGAGAAATTGTTATTTTTCACTATTTTTGTAGCTATTTTGATGACTTTTTACACAGATTTGAGCAAAGAAATTTTGAGCATAGATTTGGAGATTCGAAGTTCGTGTTTGAAAACCATTTGAAGATAAATTAGAGACTTGAAGACCATTGAAGATTTATTTCAAGAGGAAGAATTGAAGAATTGAAGTTTTAATTGAAGACAAGCCATGGATAAGCCCTTAAGCTTTGGTTTTTATGGATAATTTATATGGGAAAATACTCAGCCCATATAAGATATTAATTGGAATTAAAATCCCAATTAATGACTCCTAAATCCAAGGAAATATCAAAATCCTATAGATTCCCGATTTTAGTCCTAACAGGATTAGGATTCAGGAGCAGTTTTGGTAGAAAATTCATAACTTTCTGCTCAGACCTCCGACTGAAGCCCATGAATACTTGTTGGAAAGCTAACTCCGAGATCTACAACTTTCCTTTGAAGTCCAAGACCCAGTTCTGCCGTTTGCAAGCCCGAAAATGCCGTTGAAGTTTCTACACGAATTCAACAAAAATTCAGGACCCTATTTTGATTTGATTCTACTCTAGGAAGACTTTTAATCCAAGTTGGAGTCCAAGTTAGACCCTAAAACCGGCCTAGACTCCTTTCCAAGTTTCTTAGGGTTAGTTCCACTATAAATAGCCACCTCCTGTATCATAAATCACACACCTACATACCACACACATAGATAATTTCTTTTCTTCTAGTTTTTAGGCAAAGGGTGCGCCACCCCCAATAGTTATAGGGAGGTGCGGCATACCTAGGTATTTTGCAAGGAGATTTCGCCCCTCCAAGGTCCTGTAAGTACTCTTATGCCTCTCATGGATTTTCCTAAATCCATGAGTAGCTAAATTCTTAATACTTCTGATCCTTTGGTGAATTCAATCAATTAAATATGGTGGGATTTCTGTTCTTATAATTTGGTATTTTATTCTTGATAGATAGCATGTTAAACTCTGTTTTAATTCTACAATCTTGATCTTTATTGATTTATGTGGCCACTAAAGAGATAATTTGAGAGATTGTTGGCTAGATCAAACAACAAGGTTGACGCATGAGTTTGATTGTGTAGCAAGTTAGCCACGCTTGACGGCGGGTTAATTGGGTTTGCATGCCAGTGATCAGATTTATCTAGTTGTTGTATGGTTTTATTTATTAAGCATGTGTGAAAGAACTAATAAAAGTTGATCTTAATGCTTTGAATCCTAGCAAATCTTTAAGGCTTGACGGCTAATTGATTAGTTAGGAGGAAAAAGGGGTAATTTAAGGCTTGACGACTAATCTTATCTAAATAGCATGTTAGGGTTTTCCCTAGGCCAGTTATCATCTTGAATCTAATATTGAATTTATCTTTTAAATCAAGGACCCATAATTAATTTGATTGTCTTCTACCATTGGTGAAGAAGTATATCCTTAATTATTGTTTTCTTTCTTATCTGCTATAGACTTAGATTTAATTTCCTTTGCTTTGTTTTCTAGTTTAATTGTTTTCTGTTTAGTTGCTTTCTGTCAATCTCTGTTTTCTGTGTTGTTTTTTGAGAGATTTTAAGGACTAAATTTTCGGATAAAATCTATCACCCTTCTCTGTGGGATCGACCCCTACTTGCCATATCTACTTAGTTAGGAGTTTGTTGGGATTTTATTTTTATGATTGCTGACGACCGATCATAAATTTTGGCGTTGTTGCCGGGGAAGGGAACTTTTTCTGGTTTTTGCCGGGAAGGAAAAATAGACTCATCTGAAGACGAATCCCGCGAATTTTCTCTTTGTTTCTGCGTGTCTGCGTTTTTGATCTAAAAAAAAAATTTCCGTTTTTAATTTTGAGTCTGCGTTTTAATCTAGAAAAAAAAACTTATTTTGTGTTTTGCGTCGAAAAAAAAAAATTTTTGCGTCATAAAAAATTTTGTTTCTGCGTCATAAAAAAAAGTTTTCTTGCGTTTTTAATTTATTAGTTTTGTGTTTTTGAAAAAAAAAAATTGTTGTTTTGCGTTTTCTAAAAAAAAAAAAATTTCTTGTTCCTGCGTTTTTAGAAAAAAAAAATATTTTCTTTTATTTTCTGTCTTTAATTTTAATTTTGTTTAAGAACTTTTACTACTAATAATTTTTCTTTTGAGTTTTTGAGTTTTTCTAGGAAGCTGGATGCCAAAGACAAGAAGTAGTGGCAAAGAAGATTTTGAATTTGATCCAGAGCCAGAAAGAACACTATTTTCGCTAAGGAAGGAGAAATCAAATCGACAACAAGAAGAGGAGCCATCCAATTCGAGTTCTCAATCAAGTTCTCCTAGATCTGCTACTTCAACATCGTCACAAGACATGACAAACGAATAACCTAAAACCCTGAGAGAGCTGTCTGCACCAAACGTCAATGCACAACGCTTAGCAATTCGATACCCGGATACGACTGCAAATTTTGAGATTAAATCTGGATTTATTCAGATTTTACCCAAATTTCACGGTCTGTCTGGAAAAGATCATCACCGACATCTAACCGATTGCCAGATTGCCTGCACATCAACAAATATTCAAGGTATTACTGAAGACCAATTCAAGATAAGAACCTTTCCGTTCACTCTTGTGGATCGTGCAAAAGATTGGTTGTACCTCTTACTAACCGGTTCAATCACATCTTCGACGAGCCATAAGAAGTTGTTCTTGGAAAAGTACTTTTCTGCTCACAAAGTATCCAGTATAAGGAAGGAGATTTGCGGAATTAAGCAACGCCATGGAGAAACAATGCACGAATATTGGGAACGTTTCAAGACACTATGTGCGAGCTGCCCCAATCATCAAATCATTGAACAATTGCTGATCCAATACTTTTACGAAGGATTACTGCCGTTTGACAGATCTTCCATAGATTCTGCAAGTGGAGGTGCTTTCATAGACAAAACTCCCACCGACGCTTGGACTTTAGTGGAGAACATGGCTGCCAACACTCAACAATTCGGATCTCGAGAAGACTATTCAAGACAAGGCGATACAAGAAGAATCAATGAAGTCTCTACCTATTCCACCTCACTGGAGCAACAACTTCAAGAAACAAATCAGCAAGTCGCTGCACTCACTGATTTATTCATTGCGAATTTTTCAAGTGTGCCTAAGATTTGCGGTATTTGTAAGCAAGGACACTACACTGATAAGTGCCCTTCTTTGGAACACACCGCGCAAGAAGTCAATGTTGTTGGAATGCAAGGAGCATATCAAAGGAAGCCTGAACCTTATTGGAGAGCCGAGCAACCAAGTCAACAATATGGGAACCAAGGTAACTATCAAGGAAGGCCAATGAATTATCAAAGGCCTAATTTCCAACAATCTTCACAAGCTATCGAGATGCAACAATTGAGAGAAGCTATGGAGATGATGAGGAAACAAATCAGTCAATTGGCTAGTGACATTAGTGAGCTCAAGACACAAGGTCAACAAAGGATCCCATCACAACCAAAGGTACCTCCGAAGGAGAACGTAAGTGCAATCACTTTAAGGAGTGGAAAAGAGTTGGAAAACCCCTATCCAACCCATGCCGCACAAGATGAAGGAGAGCCGAGCTACACCAAAGAAGAATTGCAAGTGCTTGACAAAGAAATCAAGATCGAAGACGAGCCCAGAAGAGATGGCGCAACCACCATGGAAAAAGCCAAGGAGATCGCCGCCGACAAGAAGGATTCAAAGACTGATGCTGCGCCACCTTTTCCATCAAGATTGAAGAAGTCAAAGAAAGAAGATGATGATCCAGATATTTTGGAGATACTGCGCAAAGTTGAGGTCAACATCCCACTTCTTGATGCCATTCAACAAATTCCAAATTATGCAAAGTTACTTAAGCAACTTTGTACCAACAAGAAAAGGTTACAAGGTAAGGTAAGTGCTGGAGTTAATGTCTCTACCGTGCTTCAAAAGAGTTTACCTCCTAAGTGCAAGGATCCAGGTACGTTTTCTATTACTTGTTCTATTGGAAAAAGAGTCATAGAGAATGCTATGCTAGATCTAGGTGCATCTTTAAGTGTTATGCCTTATTCTTTTTATCATTCTTTAAATCTTGGTCCTTTGAAAACTACTGATGTGATTCTGCAGTTAGTTGATGGATCTTTGGTTCATCCCAAAGGTGTTCTAGAGAATGTCTTAATTCAAGTTGAACACTTGATTTTTCCTATTGACATCATCGTTATGGAGATGGAACATTCGAAGGATCAATGTTCCCTTTTATTAGGAAGACCTTTCTTAAGAACTTCCCATACCAAGATTGATGTATTCGATGGTTCATTGACCATGGAATTCGACGGTGATGTGATCCACCCTAGAATTTCATCTCAATCGCCATTGAACTCTAACAAGTTTGTTTGTGTTGTGAGTGCTAAGAAAGAAGCCAGTGGAGAATCTTCATCAACAAAGCCTGATCAGATTGCCAAAGGAAGACAAAGGATAAAAGACATTCGACAACGTTACGACGAGAATTTCCACCAATTTTGGGGGAGATTTAAGAAGTTGTGCATCGATTGCCCTCAACATGAATACAATAGAAGATCTCTTATCCAAATCTGCTATGGAGGATTAGGACTTAAAGATCTAGTTCTTGTTGATTCCTTTAGTCGCACTCCAATATTGAAGAAAATCCTGGAGAATGCATATTATACGTTTGAAGAACTATCCAGAAGGACGGAGTTTTCAACCTCAAAGAAGAAACAAAAAGCCAATAAGCATGGAGTTCAGCCACAAGGAGAGAAGCAGAAGATGGAAGCCGAGGAACGAAAGGAAGACGCTCAAGGCAATGATCGAGCCAACCCAACCGGCCAATACCCGGCTATGGCCCGGCCATCCTCGCACAAGGCCCGGACGGGACCGGCCATACCCAAGCCGCCCCGAGCCACATGCCCGGCCATGGCCCGGCCGCCCGAGCCATCTACCTGGCCACACCCGGACTCCTCCGCGCGCCACATCCGGCCAACCGCGCCGCCTGCCCGGTCGAGCCTGCCTTCCTCCGCGCCATCCGAGCCTCACACCCGGCCATGCCCGACACCACAAGCCTCAGCCGCGCCTCATACCCGGTTAAGCCAGCCATCAGCCCGGCCATCTCAAGCTTCCACCCGGCCATATCCGCCGATTGCCACGCCACTACCAAGCCATTACCGGCCATTCACCGTGACACCACCGGTTAAGCCCGTGCCACCACCGGTCATGCCCGTGCCATTCCAAGCCGTCACATACCCTGTGATGATTTCAAGTCTTGATAAAATTCAACTTGAAGTTCTCAAAGCCATCAATGATACTCTCAAAATCATTATGGACTTGTTGAAGGAATATACCCATAATTCCTTCACCCTTGAAGAATAATTTCTTTTTAAGGCAGTCTAGCCAAAGACTCTTAAAGAAAGGCGCTTATTGGGAGGCAACCCAATGATTTTACATGAAGAACCAAAGGAGAGCAAATTGAGCTTAATTTGGACGATTGCAAGAGGAATTCAAAAGGAGTCCAGTTTCAGAAGCAATGATGGAGCTTATGCCTGCAAACAGAGAAGCTTTCTTTAACTCTATCTCTTTAATTTTCCTTGCATTATTTTGTCTTGTGTGATTATTGCTTTGATTGCTTGCCTGTTCTTTGATGTGAATTAATTGTTAGTGTTAGTTTTTATTTCATGCATTTAAATAAATTACATGAGCATGCATAATTGTTTATGTAAATTTCATATGTGTTTCCATATTGAGGACAATGTGTCTTTTAAGTGTGGGGGAGAGAGTCTAGTTTAATAGAGAGTATGCATGCATTAATTGATCATAATCTTAATTAATGACATCCTAAGCATTCTTTAATCCTGAAAATTTTGAAAATTTTGCATGTATTGAGTGAATTGATTTAATTATGATTGAAGAATACTTAGAATTTTTAAGAACATTTTATTTGATTGATTGATTGATAGCATGATATCTGATTTCTTAGATTAGGTATAATTGAATTCTGTGATATGATCTTATTGTTTATTATTTCTATGAATACCTATTTCTAGAACTTATGTTTAATTTTTATTGAAATTACAATTATGATAGTATGTTATGGATATGTCAAGAATAAGTGTGGGGGACTACTTATATAAAAGGGTAGTTAAAAAAATTGTTTTTTCTTTAAAAAAAGTGCTTTCATGCAAGAGGAGAAGAGGTATTTCTGCATACTTTATAAAAATATATTAATCCATTGTTGTCACTCTTTTCTTTAACAAAAGGAGTTAGTAACCCTTGGAAAGAGGATAAGAGGCATGGAATTGCAGAAATATGGTCCCTCTGAAAAAATAAAAAGAAGGAGTCCTTTTAGAGTGCTAGTAGCCTAAAAAATGAGAGTTAGTAACCCCAAATCATGAACACTTCGAGGTTAGTAACCTCAATTTTCTAAAAAAATAATAATAATTACCCTTTAAAAATCTATTATAACCCACACGTAAACCCTTGATTTGTATTTGTGATATGCATTCATTTGAGTAATGGAGATAAAAGTGAAGACATAAGCTTATGGAAAGAAGTAGTTAGAGGATGTAATGAATGGTAAGTGATTAAAACTACTTTAATTATGGTTACTTAAGAATAAAGGTGCTTGCTATTTATTGATCTTTTGAATTAAGTGCTCTTATGATTCTTTGTTATTTTGATTTCATAATTATGTTGATCCTTAATATGTGTATGCATTCAAAGTTTTTGAAAAGTTTAAATTAAGATGAAATTTTGATTTGCATTAGTTTAGGATTGTAGGGTTGTTTTTAGGTGTTTAAATTTAGTAAGTTCATAGTTTTCTACACTAGTTTGCTAGGGACTAGCAAAGATTTAGTGTGGGGGAAATATGATTGAGCTAAAAAAGACCATATTTTTATGCCTATTTTACTATGTTTTTAGACCCATTTATGCTTAATTATATGCTATTTTATTAATATTTGTGTTTTTAGACTTTAAGTGATATGAAAATGAGAAATTGTTATTTTTCACTATTTTTGTAGCTATTTTGATGACTTTTTACACAGATTTGAGCAAAATAATTTTGAGCATAGATTTGGAGATTCGAAGTTCGTGTTTGAAGACCATTTGAAGATAAATTGGAGACTTGAAGACCATTGAAGATTTATTTCAAGAGGAAGAATTGAAGAATTGGAGCTTTAATTGAAGACAAGCCATGGATAAGCCCTTAAGCTTTGGTATTTATGGATAATTTATATGGGAAAATACTCAGCCCATATAAGATATTAATTGGAATTAAAATCCCAATTAATGACTCCTAAATCCAAGAAAATATCAAAATCCCGTAGATTCCCGATTTTAGTCCTAACAGGATTAGGATTCAGGAGCAGTTTTGGTAGAAAATTCATAACTTTCTGCTCAGACCTCCGATTGAAGCCCATGAGTACTCGTTGGAAAGCTAACTCCGAGATCTACAACTTTCCTTTGAAGTTCAAGACCCAGTTCTGCCGTTTTCAAGCCCAAAAATGCCGTTGAAGTTTCTGCACGAATTCATTAAAAACTTAGGATCCTATTTTGACTTGGATTCTACTCTAGAAAGACTTTTAATCCAACTTGGAGTCCAAGTTAGACCCTAAAACCGGCCTAGACTCCTTTCCAAGTTAGGATTGGAATTCTTAGGGTTAGTTCCACTATAAATAGCCACCTCCTATATCACAAATCACACACCTACATACCACACACATAGATAATTTCTTTTCTTCTAGTTTTTAGGCAAAGGGTGCGCCACCCCCTATAGCCATAGGGAGGTGCGGCATACCTAGGTATTTTGCAAGGAGATTTCGCCCCTCCAAGGTCCTGTAAGTACTCTTATGCCTCTCATGGATTTTCCTAAATCCATGAGTAGCTAAATTCTTAATACTTCTGATCCTTTGGTGAATTCAATCAATTAAATATGGTGAGATTTTTGTTCTTATAATTTGGTATTTTATTCTTGATAGATAGCATGTTAAACTCTGTTTTAATTCTACAATCTTGATCTTTATTGATTTATGTGGCCACTAAAGAGGTAATTTGAGAGATTGTTGGCTAGATCAAACAACAAGGTTGACGCATGAGTTTGATTGTGTGTAACAAGTTAGCCGCGCTTGACGGCGGGTTAATTGGGTTTGCATGCCAGTGATCAGATTTATCTGGTTGTTGTATGGTTTTATTTATTAAGCATGTGTGAAAGAACTAATAAAAGTTTATCTTAATGCTTTGAATCCTAGCAAATCTTTAAGGCTTGACGGCTAATTGATTAGTTAGGAGGAAAAAGGGGTAATTTAAGGCTTGACAGCTAATCTTATCTAAATAGCATGTTAGGATTTTCCCTAGGCCAGTTATCATCTTGAATCTAATATTGAATTTATCTTTTAAATCAAGGACCCATAATTAATTTGATTGTTTTCTACCATTGGTGAAGAAGTATATCCTTAATTATTGTTTTCTTTCTTATCAGCTATAGACTTTAGATTTAATTTACTCTGCTTTGTTTTCTAGTTTAATTGTTTTCTGTTTAGTTGCTTTCTGTCAATCTCTGTTTTCTGTGTTGTTTTTGAGAGATTTTAAGGACTAAATTTTCGAATAAAATCTATCACCCTTCTCTGTGGGATCGACCCCTACTTGCCCTATCTACTTAGTTAGGAGTTTGTTGGGATTTTATTTTTATGATTGCTGATGACCGATCAGTGAAATATAAATAGGCCTCTCGTTTCCCTGATCTATTGCATCCCAATGTTTAACAATCTCTCTCTTTTCTTTAAAAAAAAAAAAAAAAAAAAAACCTCTTTATCCGATATTCTTTATAACCTTGAGTGATCGGAATGGCTCCTGCACCGCAAACAGTCAAGTTCAAAATATCTGGGTTCGTGGAGAACTTCTACAACGACCATGGTTGGTGTGTAAATTTGAAGTTCTTATATGCTTAATTGTAGTTGTCTTTTCCTAAATTTTTTTTTTTTTGCATAAATAACAAATATGATTGTTTTTTCAATTTTCAGAACCTTGGGCAAAAGTATTTGGACTTTTGTGGGTTAGATACGACACTAAACTACACCTTTCGTCTTAAAGAGCGAGGTCGGAGGTTTGAGGTTGGTTTGAAGCGTCGTGGCAACGTCTTACAATTCATGACTGGCTGGGACTTCTTCGCCAGAGTGTCACAACTGAAGAAGGGTGAAAAGTGCTCTTTCCGCTTCTTAGAGAGGTACAGCGAAGGAGAGGTGACGGGAGAGGTGACAATTTTGGTGAAGAGGACACCAATGCATATGTTACCTTCTGTTGCGCAAAAATCTCCCTGAGCAAACACCCGGATCGCGGAGAGGGGCGTGCTAGTCAATTAAGTCAAATTGACAAAGCAATTAATGCGAGCTTAGAGAGCTTGAAATAAGATTGGATCAGACCATTGTATTTGTGAGATATGGTTGTAAGTCACACCGAAATGTCTAATACAAGAAACCCAGACTTCTGCTAGAGCGTAATCAGGTTTAACAAGTTTGAGCAAAATAACAATGGATTGTTATTGCAAATGAGAAAATTACATGAGAGGATAGTTAAGACAAGAGTCTTAAAAGGAGTAGACAAGAGTCTAAGCGAAAACAAAACAAAACAATAACTTGCAAGAGCAAGGAGAAAAAAAAGGAATGTAGTAAGCGTAGAGCTTGAAGTGTTGTGTTGTTTGCGCTGGGCAGGTTGTTGGTCCGGAGATCACCTCAACGTTGGAGGTATGTCTGCTTATATAGCCAAGCCTTCTAACAAAATCCCTTCCATCAAGAGATTGTGATTGTCTTCAATCTTCATAGGTGAATTCTCAATACCACTCTAGATCCAAAAAACTAGGAAATTATGATCAATCAATTGATACACACGTAATTTCCTTGTGAGTGTTATCAAGACTTTTCCATGACTTTAATTTGCCTTCGCACAACACCTATTACGGCGTTAATTCTTGCCCAACGGTGCGGCATAATATTGCTTATTGCTTCGAATTAAAACAAATCGTTAGCCTAGTCAAAGATTTTAACCTGAAGCAAATAGAGCTATTAAGGCTGAAGCAAAATGCGAAGCCGCTAATGGCAATAAGATATGGCTTTTTAAATGACTTTGGCTAAAAACATCCAAATATCTATAAATTATAAAACCACTTAGTCTATCATAAAAGATGGCTTTTACCAGGACCGGTGTAGCATTGGTCTTTTCTCACGACCACCATGTGCCCGAATCTCACAACCACTATGTGGCCGTTTCTCACGACCACCATGTGGTCGAATCTCACGACCACCATGTGGTCGGAAGATTTTCCTCAAATTTTAATTAATCAAGTAAATATTCATTACCTACTTAATTATGTGGGCTTAAAACCATCTTTGGTGTGTGATCGTTTTGAACGACCTCCATGTGGTCTTTTTGAAATTGTCTAGTATGGCAAGATTGAAAACCTAACATGGCTTTTATCACAGCCACCTTGTATTACTCAAATTACCAACGCCACCAAACTAAATTTTGATCAACATTAATGTAAATTTAATTAAAATGAAATTTACAATAAATCTTCCAAGCAATTTTCAAGGGTGGTTAGGGTTTTGGGACTCTGTTAATTTGTCACAATTACTTAATTACCCAAATTGTAAATTAGGGTATAAACATTGCCCCCCTATTTCATTAGTTATGGAGCGTATCAAAATTACCTGATGAAATATAACGAGATAAAAGAAAGATTTGCAGTTTTATTTCAATTGGTGGCTTTCAATTTTGCCAACAACAAAGAAATTACATTGCAAGTGGGCAATATTTTTTTTTTGGTAACAGCAAGTGGCCAATACTAAACCAAGGCCAACGTTGAAAACCCTAGTTAATTTGGCCAAAATATTTAATTAAGGCCAAAATTTATATTAACCATTTTGATTGCCACTCAAAAAATCCCTTTGGCCTCAAAGCTTGATTACTGTATGGCCAAATTGATTTTCGCTTTCCATTAAATTGGCCATTAGCCAATTCAGCCGAATTAGTTAAAGTAGCCGAAATGTGGCCAAAAAAAAATTAAAGTAGCCGAATTGGCCTAAAATAAAGTCACCATCACCATCGTCCTTAATTTTTATGGTGGTGGTGATTTTCTTTTATGTATGGCCATCGCCTAAAAGTCAATTAGGGCCATGGCCCTTTTTTTTTTTAAATAAAAGCCACATTTGTAATTGGGGTGGCTTCATCCACTAAGCTTTATATGAACTTGGTAAAAACAAATGCCTTAGCACCATCTTCCTTGCCCCCAGGCGTTGCTTGTAATCTCTTAATTATTTCTCTGAAGCCTTCTTCTCTTTGAGTATGCTGAGCCTCAAGCTTTTGCTCTAGATCTGTTTTTAGAACTTGCGTCATGGCTAGATTAGACGCATGATCTGTTTTTCGATCATGCACCATGGCCTGAATACCAGCCATAATTGCACCTTGTTGAGCTTCTGGAAGGTTGGCATGCTCTTTGTCAGTTTCAATTACCATGAATTGTCCAAGTGTAATTGAGCACTCTGATTTTTCATCGAAATCATTAGCTTGCATAATCTCGTTTTCACTTACTTCACCATCTTGACTTGCATCCACAATATTAATGACGACATCAACTTCCTTTATGGCATTAATAATGCCATCATCGTCAGTATTAGTGGCATTATCATCATGTTTGGAGAGAATAATGACCTTGGCATTATCTTCTTTGCCCCCCGAGTATTTATCATTTCCATGAGGCAATTGAATTGCGTCTTCATTGTTCCCATCTTGGAATGGCTCACCAAGATCCACTCTTTTATCAACTTTGGTGACAGAGATGCATGGTAAAGTAAGAGAATTGCAAGGAAAATCAGCCGTGAATTGGCCAAATGCTATAGAACATTCTGATTTTTCATTGAAATCATCTGCTTGCGTTGTTTTGTCTTCACTTATGGTATCAACATCATCATTGATACTTGACCCATCATTTGTGTCATCATCAATCTTGGCATTTTTCTGGTTAGAAAGACCAAGAGACTCATTTTGGACTTCATTTAGAACAATCACCACGTTGCCCAAAGCATTAGATCTAGCTTGAAGTTCGACTTCTCTATTTTCAATCATTGTTGTTCGTGCATCAAGCTTGAGTTGTTCCACACCAGAAAAATTGCATCTTTGAAATGTGGGGTTTAAGTTTTCCACTTCTTCATCTCTCTCCATCTCCTTCCTGGCTTTGGCCCTTTTCCGAAGTTCTCTCCGTCTCCATGTCTTTCTATTGCGTTGCAAAGGTGGATTTGGAAATTTGGGATGCTCCACTCTTTGCCAAATTCCTATTGGAGCTCCATAAGTCGGCCTTATTGTTCTTGGTTGGAAATTTCGAACAACATGGCTTTGATGTGGAACATTTTTATTGATAGCCTTGGCTTTAAACTCATCTTTTCTTTCTCCAAGCCATGACCTCAATTCTCCCCTTGACCTCATGGATCTTGGCTTTGCGGGGAACTTAACAGGCTTTTTAAGCACATGTGGATCTGATGGGGCCATCTTGGAAGTTGAAGGGGCCATAGGGCCCGATGTTGGTTGTTTCGGCCTAGGGTTTGCAAAATAAGCTCCCCTAGTTGATCTACGTGCCACTTGATCCCTTGGCTTTTCATTTGTGTTTTTATGCATCGACTCTCCTTGGTCATGATCAAAGTTAAACCTCCGAGGTACATTCTTCCTTGGTGGAAGATCTGTAGCACGCGAAATCACATGCTTTGCTGTGGGTGGTGTCAATTCCAATTTTCTCCTGGGAGCCATACTCAACGCCACTGATCTTGGTATTGGCCTATCAAATTGATTTTTTAAAGGTTTAGCTTCATAAGGATTAACATGATCATACCTTAATGTCATGGGTTTCATCTTGTCGTCAGCCTTACGACCAAGATCTATTGATTCCTTCTTCAATGTAGCCACTTGTACTTCCACAATGGCTTCTTTTGGAACAAGAACGAGGCCATCTGGGACTTGAGAAACGCCATTGATAGCAAGCATGGCATCAAGTGGGGTTGGCATCTCCCTCTGGGCTTGTTGAACTTGCCCGCTGAGCGTTGCTACCATCCTCAAGATGGCTTCATGAAGTTGTTTAAAGCCATTCTCATTTAGGGTTAGTAGGGCTCTTTGTTCCTGGATCATTTCTTGAAATCTAGCATCCATCTTATTCATCATGTTTTCAAAGATGCTAGCAAAGTCACCGAAAGCCATGGCATGACCATGAGAAGAGTTGCCACCAACCTCGTCGTCGTTTCCATTGTCACTTACATGTCCTCGTAAGGACACGTTGTGAGCAGAGTCATAGCAATTGCAATAAAGTAAAAAACTTGTAAATAAAGATGAAAGGTAGGAAAGGAGAGCATGAAAGAAAACCAAGATGCGACATGACATGAGAATTGAAATTAAAACAAAGGCAATAAAAGTAAACTTGCAGAAAAGATTAAAGCTCGGTGTCCTTTGGAGGAGCCGTAGCAACCGAAATAACAAAAATTAAAGGTTGAATTGCCAATTTGTGAATAACCTGAAAAACACGCCAGAGTGAGAAGTCCTTCTTGTGTCCCACCGGGCATGCCAAAAAGAGATGTTGCGCCAAAATCTCCCTGAGGCAAACGCGCAGATGGCGGAGAGGAGCGTGCCAGTCAATTTACTCAAATTGACAAGGGAATTAATACGAGCTTAGAGAGCTTGAAATAAGATTGGATCAGACGATTGTATTTGTGAGATCTGGTTGTAAGTCACACCGAAGTGTCTAATACATGCAACCCAGACTTCTGCTAGAGCATAATCAGGTTTAACAAGTTTGAGCAAAATAACAATGGATTGTTATTGCAAATGAGAAAATTACAAGAGAGGATTGTTAAGACAAGAGTCTTAAAATGAGTAGACAAGAGTCTAAGAGAAAACAAAAACAAAACAATAACTTGCAAGAGCAAGGAAAAAAGAGGAATGTAGTAAGCGTAGAGCTTGAAGTGTTGTGTTGTTTGCGTTGGGCAGAGGCTGTTGGTCCGGAGATCACCTCAACATTGGAGGTATGTCTCCTTATATAGCCAAGACTTCTGACAAAATCCCTTCCATCGAGAGATTGTGATTGTCTTCAATCTTCATAGGTGAATTCTCAATACCACTCTAGATCCAAAAAACTAGGAAATTATGATCAATCAATTGATACACACGTAATTTCCTTGTGAGTGTTATCAAGACTTTTCCATGACTTTAATTTGCCTTCACACGCCATCTATTACGACGTTAATTCTTGCCCAACGGTGCGGCATAATATTGCTTATTGCTTCGAATTAAAACAAATCGTTAGACTGGTCAAAGATTTTAACCTGAAGCAAATAGAGCTATTAAGGCTGAAGCAAAATGTGAAGCCGCTAATGGCAATAAGATATGGCTTTTTAAATGACTTTGGCTAAAAATTTCCAATATATCTATAAATTATAAAACCACTTAGTTTATCATAAAAGATGGCTTTTACCAGGACCGGTGTAGCATTGGTCTTTTCTCACGACCACTATGTGGCCGTTACTCACGACCACCATGTGGTCGAATCTCACGACCACCATGTGGTCGAAAGATTTTCCTCAAATTTTAATTAATCAAGTAAATATTAATTACCTACTTAATTATGTGGGCTTAAAATTATCTTTTGTATTCGTTTTGAACGACCTCCATGTGGTCTTTTTGAAATTCTCTAGTATGACAAGATTGAAAACCTAACATGGCTTTTATCACATCCACCTTGTATTACTCAAATTACTAACGCCACCAAACTAAATTTTGATCAACATTAGTGTAAATTTAATTAAAATTAATTTTATAATAAATCTTCCAAGCAATTTTCAAGGGTGATTAGAGTTTTGGGATTAGGTTAATTTGCGACAATTACTTAATTACCCAAATTGTAAATTAGGGTATAAACACCTTCTCTAAAAAAGACGCGTGATGTTGTCGTCTTTAGGGAGGCACCTTGGAATGTGCCTGGCAATGAGCCGACAACCATAAGATATAGGACGAGTGTATCTGTAACTGAAGAAGTTTGAGGAATTTTTTTTTTAAATAATTTGTTGTATGTAATGTTTGAGATGTTGTTGAATTTAGTTTATGTTTGACTTTCTAATTATTGAATTGCTGTGTTTGAGATATTTGATCAAACTCTTTTGAATATTATGTTTGATTATAATTTCTTTTAAACTATTATGACATTTTCATTAATATTATGCTAAATTTCATCACAAATTGTATACAGATTATTATGGGAATAATAAAATGCTTGGGGAAAATTCCTCGTCAATTTACCATTCAGACAAAGCGTTGGCAAAGCAGTTTAATTATAGTGCAAAAAAATACCAAGAATGGCTATGAAAACTCACAGAGACCAAAATATAAATAAAATTATAATAGGAGGGAATATGGATTTAGTCTTTTTTATTAGGAAAAATGGAATTACTCCACTTAAGCCACTAAACCCTTTGACTTTTTAATGACCTTAAGACTAAAAAATTAAATTTGAGAAATTCTGATTAAGTGATGCCAAGGTCTTTTTTGTTAGAGTCAATCACAGCAATCAAATCTTTTTTCAATGACTTAGTTATGTTGCAATGGATTATTCTTGATTAATGTAAGGAATTTAAGCTACTTTTATAGATAACTTTCATTCATGTAACTGATTTTACAATAATTTTAGAAATATCATCCGTCATTACATTAAATCTCAGTAAAACCCTATAATCGATTACTTTTTGCACCTGAAGAACTAGATCTTCCTTGAAAATCCAAAACATCTGTCGTGAATCATGTTGATGTCTCGCTATCACGTCCATCACCCCCTCGTTGTTGCTTGTTCTCCAAACAAAAAATTTTGATCAACGATGATCAAGTGATTGATTCGATGGACAGATCTCTTCCTTGGCACCCAAAAGAAAGGGATTACAACGATTTTACCACAGATCTAAATAAATAAAAAGTTGATCATGCTTAAAACTATCATAAAATTCAGACTCGATAACTCAGATTCGAAAAGAACTGAGACTAGACTCGAAACTGACTCGAAAAAATAAACTGACTCAAACCAACTCAAAAACAAACTCAAATAAAACTGGACAGATCTGTAAATCTGAATCCTTTATTGAAAAACAAAGAAATTAACAAAAACGAAATCCTCCTCCTCCCCCTTGGCGTGACAACCAAGGAGGAGGAGGAATAGTCGAAACACTAACGAGAACTAAAAAAACTATGAGAGGGAGAAACGAAGAGAGGAGAGGGCGGCTAGGAATTTAAGCTACTATTCTGATGACTTTTAAATGAAGTTGATGAAAGACTATTATTTATGGCCAATAGGTTA
The DNA here is from genome assembly GCA_001974825.2 of Corchorus olitorius. Lineage (NCBI taxonomy): Eukaryota > Viridiplantae > Streptophyta > Magnoliopsida > Malvales > Malvaceae > Corchorus > Corchorus olitorius. The sequence goes on along the minus strand of AWUE01015112.1, from coordinate 92,460 downwards.
CCTATGGAAATATTTTAGTCATGTTGCAATTACATTCAAAAAACCATATATAATTACTCCAAAATGATCCATCAGCAATTACATGTGGTGTTTACTTTAGAACAATAACTTGGTTTGGGCTATGATGTTCATAATTAATGTGTTGGGGGACCAAGAAAACAGGGTTGGACTTCGCATTGCTTGGCGTTGTCTTTGTATTTGATTGCGAGTTCTCATGGCTTAAGGTGGGTGGAATGGGAAAGGAGAGAAGAGAGGTTGCTGGTTTCTTTAAGCTGGCTCTTTCCTTTGTTTTGGGTTGAAAGTCATGAGGGGATTTTAAACAACTTTTTCCTCTTGAGAGGCAAATATTTGACACGCAAAATGACACTAATATTAATACTTACACTAATGACCCGTAAGAGGATGTGTCAATTTACATTTATAGAAAAAGTTGACACATACGGGAGTAATGCTACACAACCCACCGATTTGAAAAAGTTACCATAATTTCTAATATTCTATTTATTAATACTCTAAAATTAAAGAATTTACCCTGCAAATCCTCCTTATTTATAATTAGGAGCTAAATCTAGAATTAATTTATTATCTTAATTATTAGGCAGGATAAATGGTGGTGAAATCAGACATGCTTTAGAAAGACAATACCTTAAAAAGAAAATAAACATGTAACATTAATGAGGGTTCTTATCTAGTTTAATTAGTTCCACTCAAATTAACAAACCTCGGTCATGCCTAGCTAAATACTTTGAAAATCAGATTCTCACCGCATTTGTATACTCACATGACCACCATAAATGCATTGGTAAATCGCAAATGCGGGGAGACGACGTGGACAACACAAATCCAAAATAAGGAAGGAAACTTCTTAGCAGTCAACGACCAATTACCCACCTCCCAAAAACCAAAGGTCATAAGGTAAAAGAAAATTACAAAACTAATAAAAAAAAATTGAAGTAAAATAATAAACCAAATAACAAGAAACATGGAGCATTTGTTTCCGGTATTCTCGTTATGAATTTTTCTTGGTTTGTGTCAAATCTTACAAAACCTTTGACAAAAAATAAAAACATGAACGATGAATAACAGAAGTTTTGTTTTGTTTTGCCTGGCTAATTAGACCTTATCATGGAAAAGATCCTGAACTCTGAAAAGTCTAGTAGTTTCTCAAAAATCTGCAAAAGAAGGAGCAAAAGTATACCAGATGACCTTCTTAGTTTCAGATTTGACCACCCAGATCCAAAGCAGTGCAAGGAGAATCAAAATACTGATGAGTTTCCATCTTTGGAAGATGGTTTCAACCATGATCGGATACTGAAAGAGGTCGATGAGTTCATCCAAAAATTAGCTTTGGATGAAGATAAATGCCAAGCCCTAGAAATCCCAGATTGTATCGAGTCATTGTTGAAGATGGTTGAGTCGATGATTGCAAGATACGATCAAAGGGAAGCGTCATCCAAATTTGGCCAAAATCAGGACGAAGATGCCTCATTTTTTGACGCTATAAGTCGCCTTCGGAAAATCATAGAGAGCCTTGATGGATCCGGATTCCGGCTTGAGTCAGCCACAACTAATTGCTATAATCGAGTTGGCTTTGTTCACCATCGAGCCCTGGTGTTATTGGAGTACGAATTCCGTGCTCTCCTCGAAAATAACAAACGCACCTCCATTAATTTGAATATAAATCTAGATTCCAATTCCAAAACTCCCAAGACTCCCAAGCAATCTTTCTTCAACTCCAATCAAGAGCTTGAATCCAAAACAGAGGAATTAGAATTCCCCTACTTTTCACCTGAAGCAATCTCCACCATGAACCAGATTGCCACTGCAATAGTCTTTGAAGGGTTCGAGGCAGAATGTTTGATTGCTTATAGTGATCTAAGGCTGAAAGCTTTGGATATCGAGCTGAGCAAGCAAGGGTTCGAGAATCTGAATTCGGAAGATGTTCAAAAGATGCTGTGGGAATCACTGGAAGAAGAAATCTCAAATTGGGTTCAAATCGTCAAGCATTGCTCAACCAATCTCTTTTCCGCCGAACGCAATCTTTGCAATTTAATCTTCTCACAACAGCCTTCGATTGCTCAGAGATTATTCATCTATTTAGCCACAGCCGTAAGCGTACGGTTTCTCAATTTCGCAAACGCTGTGGTGTTAACAAAACGGTATAATTCAACAGAGAAACTATTCAAGTTTTTAGATATCTACGAAGCATTGCTTGATTTAATACCAGACGACATCGGAGATGACCCTTTAGCCAATGATTTGTTATTCGAGACATCGGTGACGCAATGCAGGGTCGGCGAAGCCGCGGTGAGCATTTTCGGTCAGCTCGAGAATTCAATCAAGAGTGACAATGAGAGAATTCCGGTGGCTAGCGGTGCGGTTCACCCGTTGACTCGGTGGACCATGAATTATCTAAAATTAGCGTGTGATTACAAAGACATACTGGAGCAAGTTTTCCAAAAGCACTATCAGATGGAGGAATCCGCCAAGCAAAGAGTTGAGGAGCAGGAGACTAAGAATGCCATGGATATCTTTAACGTTGAAGGGAGCCCCAAAACGTCCCCGTTTTCAGTGAAGTTAATGATGGTGATGGATTTGTTAGATGCCAACGTTGAAAGGAAATCAATGTTGTATAGGGACCCAGCTTTGCGTTACATTTTCTTGATGAACAATGGGAGATATGTCTTGCAGAAGATCAAAGGGTCCAAGGAAATTTACGAAATGTTGGGTCATACTTGGTCGAGGAAACGAACTTCGGTCGTAAGGCAACACCATAAGAACTATCAAAGGGAAACATGGAGCAAGGTATTACAGTGCATAAACCATGAAGGTTTACAAGTGCAAGGTAAGGTGTCAAAAGCCTTACTGAAAGAACGATTCAAGAACTTCAACAACATGTTCGACGAAATTCTTAAGACGCAGAGCACTTGGGTTGTGAGTGACGAGCAACTTCAATCCGAGCTTAGAGTTTCGATATCGGCCGTAGTGATTCCAGCATATAGGTCATTTCTGGGAAGATTCAAATCATATCTTGATCACGGTAGAGCAGCAGATAAATACATTAAGTATCAACCAGAAGATATTGAGGGATTGCTTGAGCAATTGTTTGATGGAAACGCGGTATCAATGGGAAGGAGGAGAACATAATTAATTAAGTGAGATCATTCAAATGGCCTTTTTTTTCTTCCCTTCGGCTTAGCGTGCTTCGTTTAATTTGTCTGTATATTTCATTTTTGTGTCTTATAACAAAACTAATTGCTAGCCGTACAAACCTTTGAAAACATGCCTGTAATATTAGTATTCTATCTAGATTTGGAACATCAATTACAACTTCCCAAGGATAGATGGAAGATTTCGTATCAGTGGGGCAAAAATTATCCATGCCATTTGCGTATAAATTTTATACTAAGTAGTAAACACTAACCTAGGTATTGTTTAAGTATGACGATAAAAGGGCTAAAAGCTAAATTTGGTACCAAACCTTTGACGAAATGCTCAAATTGGTACCAAACCTTTTAACTTGCTCAAATCAGTGCCAAACCTTTTAAAAATGCTTCAATTTGGTAACAATTTAGAGGTCCCCTAAGTGGTGAAGCCCACGCACAGTTTGAAACGCGTTGACTGAGAAAGATTGTACACGTGACTATTTTAATTGATAAAATTAGCCACGTGGGATTTAATGCAAAAAAATTTAAAATGAAAATAATTAAATTTTTTCGGGTTAAATAAAAGTTAGAAAATTAAAAGAAAGATGAAAGTAACTAATGAAAAAAAAAAAAAAACCCTTTCTGTCGAAAATTTCAATCCCTGAAAAATCCCAGAAACCGAATTTCATCAACCCACCAATTCCTATTGCTATTTTATCAGAAATAAACCCAAATCGTAAAAAACAAAGAACAATTAAAGAACCAAACCGTTTGAGCAAGAAAACTAGCAAGTAACTTGATGTAATATACTGAAGAAAACAGAGCAACAGGGTAAAGGAAGCTGAAAAGAGATTTTTAAACATAAATGTCAGGTTGTTTTCTTGTAAAAAAAGAGATTTACCATCTAAACGGAATTACTAACACTTAAAATGTTGGAAAATTCATACTTGGCTCTTGGCTAAGAGGTAGATCTACTTCATCAACAAGAACAATACAAACAGATTTGGAGATGGAAACCCAAGAACAACTAAATCTCTAAATCCCTAAATCCTTTAGCCTTTTTCAGCAACAAAGAAAGAGAGAAAACAGTTTTGAAGAAGCTTTTGAGATGAGAATACGAGTAGAAAGAAATAAGAAAAAAAAATTTCAAACAAACTAACAGAGGAAAAATGGAAAATATTTGAAAAAGAAAGTTTTTGGATTTTTTCACCCTTAATTCCACATAGGTTAACGGAAAATTGACCTAACGGCGCGTGGGCTTCACCTCTTAGGGGGCATCTAAATTGTTACCAAATTGAACCATTTTTAAAAGGTTTGGCACTGATTTGATCAAGTTAAAAGGTTTGGTACCAAATTGAGCATTTCGCCAAAGGTTTGGTACCAAATTGAGCTTTTAGTCTGATAAAAGATAATGCTTTCATAATTGGACCGTTCGTTGAAGTAGTGAGAGGACTAGGTTGTAGTTCGACTTGATCAATTCGTTCAATCAACCGGGTTACCAGTTCTTGGTCGGGTCAACCTTTGAAGTTGCATCATTTCTTCGAAATGTAGAAGTCATCAAATCCTGATCAAATCGGTCCAATCGGACACTAATAAATAAAATTAAAGTATAAAAATTATTTAAACTAGTTTTACAGCCCGCGCTTCGCGTGTGGATGATCTATTTGATAAGTTTTGCTAAGAAAACTATTTTAAGAAATCGAATCTCGATGTTATTCTAAGAAAATTTGCTTAAAAAAGTAATTATATTTTTTTTTTTAGAAAAGCAATTATATACGAAAATTTTTTTAATGACAAGTAATGTGTATATTAGCCACCATCATTCCTTTCTTTTTCACTTTTTTTCCCTTTGGTCTTTTGAGTTTTGTTCTGAAAACTATTGTCTATTTATAGTCATTTTGCTGCTTGTTTTTTTTTTAAATCCAATAGTTCATTGCATTTTGTATTATTTGGTATGTGTGCTTATTTAAATATAGGTTCAACAGTTCATTGCATTTTGTATTATTTGGTATGTGTGCTTATTTAATAGGTTCAATTGAATAAACAACACAATTAATAATAATATATAATAGAATTATTATTTTATAATTTAATAATAAAACTCATTATTTAATGAATACAAAGATGATAAACAAACTTTGAGGAGACTAACAAATTTTTTTTTTTTGAGATAAGAATCATTTTCATTTCTTGAAGAGATTGGATTACAAACGCACAGGAAGACCCGTACACCACTACATGATTAGCTACCGCTACATCAAACCCCTTCCCCAACAAACAAACCTAGTGAAATCTCCAACAAACAAACCTAGTGAAATCTCATTACAATTCAAAAAAATCTTTATGGCCAAACATCTAAATGAGAATTCAACCCAAATTAGAAACTATACCATAAATAAACTACCTACCTACCAAATAAACAAACAAATTACAAACAAACTCACATTCCATGAGAGTTGAACCCAAGACCTCATGGTCTAGGTAGGCTGGAACTAAGAGTCCAGTACTCTACCACCAGGCCAAATGCCTGATGGCTGAGGATACTAACAATTAACACATGTAAAAAAAGCAAAACGCCATGTGGCGTTCAATGAGGGCATTGCTCATAAAATTAATAGTAGGTATAATGTTTAATTCATTTTTTTTCATAATAATTGTATTCTAAAATATATAATAGTTATCAATCATGATTGATTTTCATTGTTCATACTATTCATTTATTTTTTTGGGCTGTGAGCTTCTTCGTTAGGCTTTATGTTGGCAAGGGTTTGGGCAAGCTTGGGCTCTTTTTTTTTTTTCCTTAGCTTGGCCTAACTTTGCCTTTACCCACTCTTCAGTTTTGACCTATGAGGCAGAGGGGAAGAACGACAAAGACAAAAAGTGGGGAAGAGAAGAGGAGAGAACAGAGATATGGAAAAAGGGGTAGGTTTCCGGCGAATTGCGGCCGAATCACCTTTGGGTTTGTCGAAATTTCATGTTAATTTCTACTCTTTAATCTCCACCTTCTAATTTCATGTTATTTTGGTTATTATTTTTTGTTAAAGGAATTTCTTTTTAATGATTTTTTTCAAAGCGGTTTTTCTTTTCGTATGATCTTCAATTTTTTTCGCAGCTTTTAGTTGGTGGGATTTTAGAGTTATTCCAAAGTTATGATTTTCTTGGATATCAGCATCATTAATCATAAGTATTCCTTTGACCTCATAGGTAAGAATTCTTTCTTGGTTTAATATTTTGTTAGTCATTTGGTCTTTCTTTGAGTATGCTATGTGATACCTATCTCAATACTTGCATTAACGACAGCCTCACAAGACTATAGATCTTCACCTTAAGCATCCGGCAGGTTCATTTAAACAGGTGACCTCCGACTTTTTCGCAGATCCGTGACCCATTGGCGTGGCACCTGAGTGCCAATATAAACAGAGTAAATCTCTCATTTTCTCTCTATTCAAAAACTCCTAACTTCTAGACCTAAGCTAAAAACCTCTAAAACTACATCAAAGAACATCACTGACTTGACCGTCGGAGTGCTAACGTAGGATTTCATCCCCGCACCCTCTTCTTTGATTCTCAGATCTTCAACACAGTATAAATTGAACACTTCTTGACAATTTGATCACACTGCCTTTGCCCACATTGTATTTATTATTAGCACACATCTTGAATATGCCTTTGTTGTTTCACTGTCATCTAGTGCATGTTTGAATTAATTGGAGTTACCATTAACTAGAATTGAAGGCAGTGTGCAACGTGAAGGCTTTAATTTATGCAACACAAAGCCATTGGTTTTTCAACCCATAAACTAAGCTCTTCTTTTCTTATTTGCAAGCCTGTATTAATAGGGAAAAGCAAACTAAAAAACAGAAGCTAGAATTCAAGGAAAAGCAAAGGAATAGGATCATGTGACCTCTACCTGTTGTGATTATTCCATTTTTTTATATTTTCCAATTTCCATTTTTGTATTTTCTTTTGTATCTTTGTAAGAATAACAATGTAAAGGAACCATGGCATATTTCCTATGTTTATTACCTAATGAATATGCAAATGGAATGCAAACTCTATTCAAGCTATGTGAAGAAATGACCTAATGAAGCAAATCAATTTTTCCACAATTATTTCATGTTAAAAAAAATGGTTTAAAGTGCCAATGCCAAACTCAAACTACCAACTATTGACTAACAATGATGCAAGCTAATGCAATTTAATCAAATTTTCCATGTAAAATAAATTTTTTTTTTTTTGTAATTTTTCAATGCACTTAACTTACAATGTGAATGTTAATGATCTAATTTTACTAACATATTTTAACAAATCAGGAATTGACCTAAATACCTCCTAATCACAAATTAAGAAATAAATTGATTTAAATTAAAGGATATATGACAAAAATGGGTGTCTACAAGGTGGTTGAGTTTGTTAATGAAGAAAAGAAAGATGAGGAAAAGGCAACTCCACATGAAGTCACACCTCCTCCTCCTTATCCACAAAGATTGAAGAAGAATAAGTTGGAAAAAAGAGTTTGACAAGTTCTTGAACATCTTCAAAGAACTTCGTATGAACATCCCGCTTATTGAGGTATTGGCACAAGTTTCTTCTTATGTTAAATTCCTTAAGCAGATTTTGTCTAAAAAGAGGAAACTTGAAGAGTTTGAAACTATTGCACTTTCTGAGGAGTGCAGTGCCTTAATTCAAAATAAGCTTCCACCAAAGCTTAAAGACCCAGGGAGTTTTTCCATACCTTGTGTCGATAGGTACGGGTCCAGGAACCCTACCGCAACGATTGAATTGACCGCGAGTCGCTACTAATCTTTTTTTCCTAAGTGTGATTAGTCACCTACTGAATATTAGACATAATATACCCTGAGCTTGGCAATGGACACAATAGATCTAATATTATGGTCTACGAACCAAAACCTAGGTTCGGGAGTCGGTTATGTGTGGGGAAGGATTAGCACCCCCACAACGTCCGTCAAAAGACGGTGCTGGCAATCTAGTACTAATCTTGAATTTTTCTAAATTGGTTACTTTTAATCCCATCTCATTTTTTGGTATTTTCCTAAACCTTAAACCTTTTATTCATTTTTTATCCTTTTTTTAATGCTTTTTTTTTCACTTTTTTCAATTCTTTTGAGTTTTTCTTGAATTATACTTAGCCAAATTTCAAAATTAAAGTGGGTCCTCTAAACATGATGCAAATGATGCATGGATCGTCAGTTTATTGAGCAAAAATGAACATTTAACCGAGAACATCCAACGTGAACTACGGTCCGTGCAACAGTGCAGTTTACGCGGCATCTCGACCTAGAGAATCCCTTTCGGGGATACCCATCGTCGGAATAAATGTTTATTAGCCATTTATTTAACTCACGTGAATATCATTTTATGATTCATGAGATGAATGATCATTAAGTAAAAAGACATTTAACCGAGGCTACTCCATAAATCGCGGTCCAACTAATGAGACGATTTATAAAGTGGTCTCGACCTAGGAAATCCCTTTCGAGGACCCCATTGTGGGACATAAGTGGCCGTTTACAAAATGATCAATAACATGTAATAATGATGCATGATGCAAATGAAATTCCTAATTAATTATGAAAAATACTAATTATTTGCTAACTCCAATTAATCTAATTTCCTATGATAATCTCTAACCATTTTATTTCCATATTACAAACTACCACAATTTTTAATTACTTTTGCATCTAAAACTAAATTAGCAAAAGTTCCTTAATCTTACTCCTACAAGTTACATACTAAGGACCAATTTAGTTTTTATTTTTCTTTTTCTTTTTTTTTCTCCTTTTCTCTCTCTTTTTTATTTTTTATAAATGATGTCTAATTAATGAAGACTAATTAAAGTTACTAAACATATAAATATTCAACGAAATGCAAAAAAAAAAATGAAATAAATAAATTAAACAAAATAAAAATGAAGGTGGAGGGACTTACCTGAAACAAGGCAAAATATTGAGGGCGTTTTTAGCAATTAATCCGCAACAAATAGAGCGGGTCAGTCTACAGGTCAACACGCGGGTAGGAGGGCCGGTTCGGGTCGCTCCACCTACACTTAGTATAAATAGCCTCTTCCTCCTTCAATTTAGCTCATTTTTCATTTTCACTCTCTCTCTCTAAAATCCTAAACCCTCTGACTTCTCTCTAGAAAAACACCTTTTACCGAAAAATCAAAACCCAAAATGGATCAAAATGCCACTTTTCTCAAGAACACCAAGAACAAACACCAAATTTTCAACATTTTCTCCAAACCAAGATGAAACTAGCCTTTTCATCAAGAACACCTCAAGAACATTCAAACCCAACCCGGAAACCAACCACCGCCGGCCACCACTACCGCCGCCGGCCACCACCACCGCCGGTCACTTTTCCGGTCATCGGAAAAATCCAAAAAAATCACCAAAAATCTCCTTTTTTACTCCCAAACCCAAATCTAACCTTAAAATCACCAAACTACACCTCAAAATTCCTAGATCTACACTAACCCGAAACTCCATTTTTGACTAGCAAAGTTTCATTTTTTGGTTTTTTGTTCTTTTGATTTCTTAAGAGAAATGTTTTTGTATTTTTTTTTGTTTTGGAGATAGAAAGTAAACTAAGAAAGCAAGCAAAACATTTTTTTTGTTTTTTGTTTCTTTGAAAGAAAAAAAAAATCAAAAGTGGTTTGGTTGATCTTATGATGTTTTGGCTTGGTTTTTTTTTTGTTCTCCCCCCCCCCCCTTTTTCTTTGAAAAAATGAGGCTTTTTATAGCCAAGGTGCAGTATCCTTTGCAAGATTTTCTATTGATTTTGTTCTCTTCGGGTTCTTAGGACTGCTCTTAGGCCTGTTAATGCATGCTCAAGCACTAATGGTTTCAATATTTGCTGTCTTTGCTTGATATTCTCTCTGACTTGAAAATCTTGGTTCATCATTTTGCCTAATTTGAGTCTGACCTTGTAGAGTATGCTGTGCAGTTCATAGAGTGTCTGTGTTTGTTGATTCCCAATGCTGTGTTTGTTTTTGCCTTGTCTTATTCTCTTGTTTTTTGCTCTTGAACTCTTACTAATCCCATTTAATATTTGTTTGCAGGAGACAAGAGGATGGAAAAAAGAAGGGCATGCACTGTTGTTGTCAGAAGAAAAAGAACAATTCTATTTTTTTGTTTTTTTCGTTTACGCCTTTTTTTGTTTATTTATTTATTTATTTTGTAAGAATAAGATAAATGAAATGGGTTTGTTTTACTATTGAGATCAAAATTGGGCCTTCAAGGCCCCAAAATCAATAACCCAAGAAGGTGCAAGTAATTTAAGACCCAAATGCAAAGCCCAAAGGTAAAAATGGATGGTATTAAAAGACAAAGGCCTAATTTGACTTTAGAAATTATAGGCCCAAAAGCCATGGAAGTCCAAATTAAATAAATGAGAGAGGATTAAAGGGAATTTGATCCCAAAAGCCCAAAACAAAAAGGGTGAGAGAAAAAAAGCCTATTCACTAAGGAAAATTCTCCAAATTACCCGTAATGACCCTGTGTGCAAAATCGGGTGTCTACAGCTGCCCCTCGTTGCGAGGTTTCTAACTATCGAGAAGTGAACTTTTTAAGAGTTAGGAAGTATGCAAAGACGTAGACACCCGTCTTTATGAATCAAACTTGTCCCGAGAGTTTTTTTTTTATTATTATTATTATTTTTTTTTAGGAAACAACATTAAGAAGGCCAACTGATGCCAACTTTGAAAACATTTAGAAGGACCACCGATGCCAACTTTGAAAACCTTTTAGAAGACCAACCGATGCCCACTTTTAAAAAGTCAAATTTTAGAGAAGGCCAACCGATACCAACTCTGAAAACATTTTTAGAAGGCCAACCGATGCCAACTTTGAAACCTTTTTAGAAGGCCAACCGATACCAACTTTTAAAAACTCGATTTTTAGAGAAGGCCAACCGATACCAACTCTTAAAAACTCGATTTTAAAGAAGGCCAACCGATACCAACTTTTGGAAATTCGGTTTTAAAGAAGGCCAACCGATACCAACTTTGAAAACTTTTTAGAAGGCCAACTGATACCAACTCTAGAAACATTTTTAGAAGGCCAACCGATGCCAACTTTGAAAATTTTTTAGAAGGCCAACCGATACCAACTTTTAAAAACTCGATTTTTAGTGAAGGTCAACCGATACCAACTCTGAAAACATTTTTAGAAGGCCAACCGATGCCAACTTTGAAAACTTTTTAGAAGGCCAACTGATACCAACTTTTAAAAACTCGATTTTTAGAGAAGGCCAACCGATACCAACTCTTAAAAACTCGATTTTAAAGAAGGCCAACCGATACCAACTTTTGGAAATTCGATTTTAAAGAGGGCCAACCGATACCAACTTTGAAAACTTTTTAGAAGGCCAACCGATAACAACTCTGTAAACCTTTTTAGAAGCCCAACCGATGCCAACTTTGAAAACTTTTTAGAAGGCCAACCGATACCAACTTTTAAAAACTCGATTTTTAAAGAAGGCCAACCGATACCAACTCTTGAAAACTTGATTTTAAAGAAGGCCAATCGATGCCAACTTTCGAGAACTTTTTAGAAGGCCAACTGATGCGAACTTTTGAAAGCTTAATTTTAAAGAAGGTCAACTGATACCAACTTTGAAAACTTTTTAGAAGGCTAACCGATGCCAACTTGAAAAGTTCGATTTTTAGAGAAGGCCAACCGATACCAACTCTTAAAACATTTTTAGAAGGCCAACCGATGCCAACTTGAAAAGCTTTTGTTTAAGAAAGAAGACCAGTTCGCGGTCAACTTTGTAGCTTCGCATGAAAGTGAGCTTGACTTTTGGAAAAATCAAAACTCTTTGGATGGAACCAAGGCTTAAACTGACTCGTATGGAAACGAGATTAGTCTTGGAAGACTGAATTCATATGGAAATGAACTCGGCTTATGGAAAAGCCCAAAATGCTTGGATGGAACCAAGGCTTAAACCGACTTGTATGGAAACGAGTTTAGTTTATGGAAAAGTCGAAGGATTCGGATGGAACCGAAGTTAAATCCTGAAGATTGATTCTGAATCCCATGGAAGTGATTTTGGAAGAAAATACCTTTAGAACAATAACTTGGAATATGACGTTGTGATTTAAACTTCTAGATTGATATTGAAAGAGGACCGATTTGTGGTCAACTTAAATAACTGCTGAAAGAGGCCAGTCGACAGTCAACCTTTGATAACTTGAAAAATAGCTCCGAGTCTGTTGTTGTGACTGAAACTTTTTATTGTTGTTCTGAATCTTTGCTTTCTTGACTTTGCTTCCTTTTAGAACCGGTTGAAATCCTTTCTAAAGTCTTGATATCCTTTTGAAATATTAACCCTGATCCCTTGAAGGCTGACTAAAGGATGACCATTTGAACTCCCTTTTGAAGCTTTGATCCATGTTTCTTTCACCTGAACTTTCCTTATTCTCCTCTTCCTTGGTGCCCCATTCTTTTATTTTCCTTTTACTTTGCTTATCCGTATGCAATACTCTAGCCCTTTATTAGCTCTTTCTTTGTCTCCAATATTCTGATCCATGATGACCTATTTCGTCCAGATCACGACTTTCTCTATTATTTGTCCCTGACTTGACTTTGACTTCTTTTTTAACCCATCCATTGTCCTTGTCGAGTGTATTCTCATCAAGCTATTTGTTGCACACCTGGCTTTGGTAATATGCTCCAAAAGATTCATTTACTGGTCCTACTATTCCCTGTGTCCATCCCCTTATCACTTCTATAACAAAATTTGATCAGGAGTCAAAATTCAACATGTAGCAATCATGTACTTGAACCTCTTTGAAAAATGTCATGAATTAACAAACATTGCCCCCATATGCCCCTCATGAAATATATGCCCCAAAACAATCCAAGTTGGAAACAACTCATTTTCTTTGGAAACCTTCTGAATTTTGAACCCTTTTTAACAGAATTGGTGATCACCACTAAAATGGCCATTGAAAAGGGAATGTTGATTGTTTGAACCTTGGAAGAGATCCAAATGTTTCATCTTGGATTCACAAATGGAATGAAATTTTATTATAAAAACTCCTCTTTTTTTTTGAAATCTTTTTCTGAGACATGATTTGAGTCAATACTCTTTGTGAAAAGTCTGAGATTTGAGAATTGTCAAAGAGAAATATGGCTTCAAAGAATTGGGTTCTTCTGCAGAGCTAAAGCAATTGATGCCCGAAAGTAACTCACTGCTCACTATCATGAAGGAGGTGTCTTTTGTCGTTTCCTTGTCAAAACTATGGGTGGCTCCTTGATTTCCCATTCTTGCTCTAAACTGCCCTTTCGGGTTTTCACCTTAGAGCTTCTCTTCTTCAATCTCCATTCTCTTTTTTCCTTGTCTTTTTTTTTCTCTCTTTTTTTTTTGCACTTGAGAAACTCCAAATTTACCTGAAAACTCTTTTTAAAAGTTTTGACCAAAACATTTTGCAAAAAGGATTGTCACTTTTGTTGAGGAAAAGTCTCTTCTCAAATATCCTCCCTTGATCAAAGATGGACTTTTATTAGGCACGTAATGTAGGCTAGGGTTCTAAGTTGCCAAAGAAAGGATAAAAAGACCCAAAATGCGTTTGAGAGTATTTGAATCAAGGATCACTTTTTTGTCATGCGAAGGATCTTATCACACTAATTGTCCTTTTCTCCATCTTATATCTTTTCAATTTCTTCATCTTTCCTTTCATTTCTTTTTTTCAATCTTCATTTTCACTTTCACTTCTAATTTTCTCTTTTCTCCTTTTTTTTTTTGAATTTTTCATTTCATTTTCTTCCTCTTCCTCTTTCCATCATTTCTTTGTTGAATTTGATTTGAATTTCTTGATGGAGTGAACTCAATGATTTTTTGCGAATCAACTCATTATTATTGGGATGCCCCATTTCAACTTTGAGTTCAAACTCCTTCTTTTGAGGCTAATCCTTTTTCAACTTTGCCCCCCAATGTGGAGGGTGATCCTTGATTAGGGTTTATTTAAAAAGAAATCAATTAGACTCAAAGGGGACAACTATGGATATTTTTTTTTCTGCCAATGAAGGGAATATTAAAGAAAGCCATTTATCACTTCAAGATTGGACATCTTCATCGAAGAGCATTCCTCGTGAAAACGAGTTTCAAAAACCATTAAAAAAACATTTTATCAAAATCTTTTTGAAAAACGCGACTCTTTTTGAAAACCAATTTATTGGACTCCTCTGAATATTCCAAGTGCTTTTTTTCTTCTTTCCATTTTTTCTTCTTTTTCTTAGGGGAATTATGACAAAACTTTGTGCCACCCTTTATCGGAATGACCCTCCAGATGATGGATTTGAGCAAATCGATCCGAACTCCTTGATTTGTTCACTGCTTCTAATGGTCAAAAGGAAAGTTCAGGATATTGAATATTAACCTAGACATCGAGAAAATTGAAGTTTGGTCATTGAGAAAATTGTAGTTTGGTCATTTTGCCCTCAAGGCATTGTAATGATATTAATAGTGTGACCAAATTGCCCTTTTGGAAGAAAACAAGAGTTTGATTTTTGGTTCCACAAGAACGAGTTTGATCTGGAATCAAAAGGAATTTGGAGTTTGGGAGTAGTGTTGACACCAATCAAATTGTCTCCTTAAAACTTTGAAAAGATAGATTCAAACAACTCGTAATCATTGCTTTGACTAAAACTGGTTTTGAAACATCATTTTATTAAACCTCATTATTCCTTTGCTCATAGTCCAGATACAGGTTATTGTCCCTTCCACTTTGAGTGTCTTGAAAACATGTCTGGTTTGCTTTTAGCGGTAATCACCAATCCTCTTTAAAACCTCCTTTTATTAGGAAAATATGTTCACTGATTTGAAAAAAAAACCTTTTTTTTCTTTTATTTTTTTTATGCAAAGTCATGCAAATATTCACAGAAGAGTTCTCATATCAACCAAATGCAAGTTTCAAGGTAAATGAAAAAGGTAGCGAAAATGTCCCTATTTAGCACCCATTCACAAGATTGCAAAGATCCAAAGCAAATCAACTTGTCGTGAGCTCTGTCAACACCTGTAAAATTACAAATGCTTGGAAAAGTGGAATGAAGTATGCACATGATAATAAATGCTGCGAGAATGTTTTGAACCATGAAATGCATCTATTTTATTACAAAAACTGTGAATTTAAACAAAAGCCCATACAACTCTCCTAATGTCCTTGGGCAGAAACATCAGGCACCCTAGTCTATTTTTGTCGAAAACCATCTTCTTTGTTGCCCCATACATTTAGATAACCAACCCTGCTAACTTCTCTTTAACTCATTTGAAAACTCCACAACCCTACTTTAATCAATGCCTACACTTTCTTCTTCAAACTGGTACAATCTTCCGTGGATTGACCTTGCACATTCATATGATACTCACACTGCACATCGGGGTTATACCATCTGGGAAAAGGAGGTTGCATGGGTTCCACATACACCAGTTCCACAAAACCTTGCTGGATGAGCTGATGAAGCAACTTTGTATAAGTCATGGAAATTTGGTCAATCTTGAACTTCTCTTGATGATACATGTACCCCTTCTGTTGGTCCTTTCAACTAAGTGAAGATGCTAGCCTTTTCTTGGATGCTCGAGGGTAGCCATGAGCCTGAAAGCTTGGTTGAGGAACCGACTGGTATGGATAGAGAGCTTGATTCACATATGAGTTTGTTGGAGGAAGTGGATAGGAGTAGTAAGGAGGGTATGGATTATTTGGTTCATATGGCCTCGGGTAATCAAATTGATTCCCTTCAAAGCTAACTATTTGTGCTTCTGTATCACTCTGCTCACTGGCTTGATCTTCTTACATTGGGTTTCCCCTCATTTCCGTTACCTGATACTTTGTCCTGTTCATAGGCCACTGTAATTCCCCATTCTCCTTCCCATCATCATGTGACTTCTTCAATCGCTGGAATTAGTTAGTTGTTCTCCTTCCATTGCATTTTTGATAAGCCTTCCAAAATTTGAACCAATTCTGAGAGCTATTAGGACCCTTAGCGTGGAATGAAGCTAAAGTTATTCCTGAAATGTATGAGTGAATGCCATTGCCATGATGAATGAAAATGGATGTATGATGTTTTGAACCAATGAATTTGCATGGGCAGGTGTAGGGTTAGACTAAACTTGGTGAAATCCACTTTTTCCATTGATAGCAACCGTCATTACATTGTACCATTACACTCAATTTATTGACTATACACAAGAGCGATTACAAAATGACTGAAAGCTAGATAACCCTCATCAATATTCTTAGGCACAAACAGGAAACTTAATCCTCTCGAGACAAGATCACGGAGTATTTGTTGACGTCACCACAGAACTGAGTGACGAAACCTGTCTGAAACTGGGATTACCATCGACTTTAAAAGTTAACACTCCTTCCTCAACCAGCTTTTGTACCTCTTTTTTTAACTTAGGACAGTCTTCAGTCTCGTGGCCTGAGGTTCCCGAATGATACTCACAATGGGCGCTGGCGTCGTACCACTTAGGACGGCGATTCAAAGGCATAGGTCGGGCAAGCGGCAGCCTTTCCACCAAACTCTGTTGAAGTAGTTCTAGGAGTAACTTTGTATAACTACAAGCGATGGAAATCAGATCTAGATTCTTCTGTCCCTTTTTCGGACTAGGAGGCTGAGAAACTGGCTGAGATTCTAATTCACGAATGGGTGTCCTGAATGAGGAACTTTCTCGGAAATTTGGCCGATGGTAGGAACTTCCACTGACTGGTTTTGTGTAAATAAAATACTGGAGGGTGGGATGGCGAGGCATTCATCTGGACATTATTGTTTTGCAATGGCATTGCACTAGAGGATTCCATCTTCAACATGCAAGATTTGAGCTCTTCCATTTGCCTACTTAACTCATTCATTCCCTTTGCAATTTTCCCTAGATCTTCATACTTGCCCTCACCGAAGGTGACTTCAGTGACATGCTCTAACCCTATATGGGTGGGTTGAGCTTGTTGTACCATGATCCTAGAGAGCATTTTCTGGGCTCCCTCTGAATCTCCTGTCATAATCAACATCACGAAAACATGCTTCTTCAGCTCACCCACCTCCTCTACTAAGGTTTCTTGCTGGCATTTCAGATCAACTATATCTACTTGCATCAACCTTCGATCAAGCTCCAACTGTTGTACTCGACTTTCCAGCGAATCTCCCATACCACTTGAATAACCTAGGCTCCTAAGTACACCCAATCCAGGAAATGCCCAAATAAGAAGTATTTACAAGTGATCCGGATGAACAACCTATATGTATTAAACATGCCTATTTACAAATGCCAATGACAATTAGTACATGATAAATGCATGAGTAAAATGCATGACATGACAATATGTACCAAATGGAAGATGGAATGACACACTATGTTAATGAACTAATGCATGTCCAATTATGCTTGTGAAAACGTAGAATGCATGAGATGATGTCATGACTTGTATAATGAGACCTGCAAAATAGAAGGGTTATGCGTGTGGGAAAAGAAAAGAAAAACGAAAGGAAAAACAAGAAATAATTAGTGACTTAACATGAGTAGTCAATTGCTGAAAATTTAAGCAAACATCATGCCCCTTTATTCATTTTTTTTACAAAACCTTTTTATTTTCCAGAAAAATTCAGAAGGGCGAAAAAAAAAACCCTTGAGGCAGGAAGTCTACCTATTGCGAGTAAGGTGATTACCCGCTCTATGGACAAAATTCTCTTACAGTAATAAGGGGATAAAGGTAAGGATTGTTCCTTCATGCGACTATATATCTAACCTCACGGGTTTGGCTATACATAGGCAGAATTCACTCACTTATATGGTGGGTTAGGCTTGACACATTTTAAAGAATCCCATACTGTCCAAACTGTATGCCATCTTTGGGCTAGTAAGGAGCCCAATCTCTAACCCTTTTCCAGACTCCAAACGAGACGGGTTCAGTCTGAGTGGAAGTGTTTTGCACAACCCATACGGGGACAAGAATGTCCCTCGAGAGTTTGCTACTTTACCCCCGCAACTAAAACGGAATAGCCTGGGTCTAGGACATATGTCATGCAATACAAATGTGAGTGTGTGGAAGGAACAAAACAAACCTTCACTTAAGACTACCCAAACAAATACCCAACATGCTTAAGCCATGGAGACATTAAACATCAAATTATGAGACAAATAAATATGTACAAAATTAAACAAGATTAAATACAAAAATGCAAAAACAAGACCAAATGCAACCAATTATGGAAATTCTTTTATTAATTACCAAACCTAAGTTCAGCCTGACTCTCTAAGCTAAATCCCCAGCGGAGTCGCCAAGCTGTCGATAGGTGCGGGTCCGAGAACCCTACCACAATGATTGAATTGATCGGGAGTCGCCAATAATCTTTTCTGCCTAGGTGTGATTAGTCACCTACTGATTATTAGACATAATGTACCCTGAGCTTGGCAATGGACACAATAGATCTAATATTATGGTCTACGAACCAAAACCTAGGTTCGGGAGTCGGTTACGTGTGGGGAAGGATCAGCACCCCCACAACGCCTGTCAAAAGACAGTATTGGCAGTCTAGTACTAATCTTGAATTTTTCTAAATTTGTTACTTTTAATCCCATCTCATTTTTTGGTATTTTCCTAAACCTTAAACCTTTTATTCCTTTTCTCATCTTTTTTTTTAAGTTTTTTTTCTTACTTTTTTCAATTTTTTTGAGTTTTTCTTGAATTATACTTAGCCAAATTTCAAAATTAAAGTGGATCCCTAAACATGATGCAAATGATGCATGGATCGTCAGTTTATTGAGCAAAATTGAACATTTAACCGAGAACATCCAACGCGAACAACGGTCCGTGCACCGATGCAGTTTACGCGACATCTCGACCTAGAGAGTCCCTTTCGGGGATACCCATCGTCGGAATAAATGTTTATTAGCCATTTATTTAACTCACGTGAATGTCATTTTATAATTCATGAGATGAATGATCATTAAGTAAAAAAGACACTTAACCGAGGCCACTCCATAAATCGCAATCCAACCAATGGGACGATTTATAAAGCGGTCTCGACCTAGAAAATCCCTTTCGAGGACCCCATTGTCGGACATAAGTGGCCATTTACAAAATGATCAATAACATGTAATAATGATGCATGATGCAAATGAAATTCCTAATTAGTTATGAAAAATACTAATTATTTGCTAACTCCAATTAATCTAATTTCCTATGATAATCTATAACCATTTTATTTCCAAATTCCAAACTACCACAATTTCTAATTACTTTTGCATCTAAAACTAAATTAGTCAAAGTTCCTTAATCTTAACTCTTACAAGTTACATACTAAGGACCAATTTATTTTTTTATTTTTCTTTTTCTTTTTCCTTTTTCTTTTTTCACCTTTTCTCTTTCTTTTTTATTTTTTATAAATGATGTCTAATTAATGAAGACTAATTAAAGTTACTAAACATATAAATATTCAACGAAATGCAAAAAAAAAAAATAAATAAATAAACAAAATAAATAAATTAAACAAAATAAAAATGAAGGTGGAGGGACTTACCTGAAACAAGGCAAAATGTTGAGAGCGTTTTTAGCAATTAATCCACAACAAATGGAGCGGGTCAGCCTACGGGTCAGCACGCGGGTCGGAGGGCCGGTTCGGGTCGCTCCACCTTCACTTAGTATAAATAGCCTCTTCCTCCTTCAATTTAGCTCATTTTTCATTTTCACTCTCTCTCTCTAAAATCCTAAACCCTCTAACTTCTCTCTTGAAAAACACCTTTAACCCAAAATCAAAACGTAAAATGGGTAAAAAATTTCAACTTTTTCTCCAAAACCAAGATCAGACTAGCCTTTTCACCAAGAACACCAAGAACACCTCAAGAACATTCAAACCCAACCTAGATACCAACCACCGCCGGCCACCATTACCACAGCCGGTCACCACCACCGCCGGTCACTTTTCCAATCACGGGAAAAATCCAAAAATATCACCAAAATCTCCTTTTTTACTCCCAAACCCAAATCTAACCTTAAAATCACCAAAATATACCTCAAAATTCCTAGATCTACACTAACCCGAAACTCCCTTTTTGACTACCAAAGTTTCATTTTTTGGTTTTTTGTTCTTTTGATTTCTTAAGGAAAATATTTTTGTGTTTTTTTGTTTTTGGAGATAGAAACTAAACTAAGAAAGCAAGCAAAACATATTTTTGGTTTTTTGTTTCTTTGAAAGAAAAAAAATCAAAAGTGGCTTGGTTGATCATATGATGTTTTGGCTTGGTTTTTTTTTGTTCTCTCCCCCCCCCCCCTTCGCCCCTTTCTTTTTGAAAAAATGAGGCTTTTTATAGCCAAAGAACAGTATCCTTTGCAAGATTTTCTATTGATTTTGTTCTCTTAGGGTTCTTAGGACTGCTCTTAGGCCTGTTAATGCATGCTCAAGCACTAATGGTTTCAATATTTGCTGTCTTCGCTTGATATTCTCTCTGACTTGAAAATCTTGGTTCATCATTTTGCCTAATTTGAGTCTGACCTTGTAGAGTATGATGTGCAGTTCATAAAGTGTGTTGTGATTGTTGATTCCCAATGAGGTGTTTGTTTTTGCCTTGTCTTTTTCTCTTGTTTTTTGCTCTTGAACTCTTACTAATCCCATTTAATATTTGTTTGCAGGAGACAAGAGGATGGAAAAAAGAAGGGCATGCACTGTTGTAGTCAGAAGAAAAAGAACAATTCTATTTTTTTGCTTTTTTCGTTTACACCTTTTTTTGTTTTTTTTTTGTAAGAATAAGTTAAATGAAATGGTTTGTTTTACTATTGAGACCAAAATTGGGCCTTCAAGGCCCCAAAATCAATAACCCAAGAAGGTGCAAGTAATTTAAGACCCAAATGCAAAGTCCAAAGGTAAAAATGGATGGTATTAAAAGACAAAGGCCAAATTGACTTTAGAAATTATAGGCCCAAAAGCCATGGAAGTCCAAATTAAATAAATGAGAGAGGATTAAAGGGAATTTGATCCCAAAAGCCCAAAACAAAAAGGGTGAGAGAAAAGAAGCCCATTTCACTAAGGAAAATTTTCCAAATTACCCGTAATGACCCTGTGTGCAAAATCGGGTGTTCACACCTTGCACTATTGGTTCTTATGAAATTAATAAAGCTTAAGCTTTATGTGATTTAGGTGCAAGTCTCTCACTTATGTCATTGTCTCTCGTTAGGAAGCTTGGATTAGAGATGAAAGATACTAATATTACTTTACAATTGGCAGATAGAAGCATTAGGTATCCTGAAGGCATTATTGAGAATGTTCTGCTTAAAGTGGGTAAATTCTATATACCTGTAGATTTTATTGTGCTTGATATGGAGGAACGCATAAAACTTCCTGTGATCTTGGGTAGACCTTTCTAGTGCACTTCTAGAACTCGTATTAATCTTGAAAAAGGTACCATAACATTTAAGGTGTTGGATGAGAGAATTACTTTTAGTATTTTTGATGATTCACAATATCCAATTTATGGAAGTTGTTCTTGTTCTTGCATTGATTCTAGTGACAATTTAGTTACTAATTATTTTGAGAAAACTTCTAGTTTGGATTGTTGTGCTAAGGTACTAACAAGTGCAGGCCAAGATGAACCTATTGGAGAGAAGGATAAGAAAAGTGTTTCACCACTTGATAATTGTCTATTCTTTGAGCTTAATGACCAAATACAACATGAAGATTTTGGACAAAATTGTTTGATGCCAGCTCCTCCTATCAATAAGCCTCCTGATCTTGAACCCAATGCTCTCTCTTCTAATTTGAATTATGATTATGATTTTATTGGAACTAATCAACTAAATCTGTCTTGCTTGTCTGAATTTGCAGGTGAGAAGAAATTTTGTCTAGGGCATAATGTTTATGACAAAGCTCAAACTTACAAAAATGAAATTGAGTGGTGGCCTCGCAACCACTTTTCAACCTATGCCTTTGTCGAAAACAAGAATGAGTTGCTCTATGATAATGAATGGTATTCGAAAAGTGCAAACTCTCGATTTTGGGATCCTGGAGAGTAGCAACATAGCTCCTTTGAGCTAATGACTATAAACAAGCACTTGTTGGGAGGCAACCCAACATCTAACTTATTTGTATTTTAGTTTTTATGTTTTCTTTTAAATTAATTCTACTAACAATTTTATTTTCTTTTGTTTTGTAATTGCATCAGTGGAGTCAACACCTTGACATCACCTTAGCATGGACATAGGGGAGTTTCCTTTAATCTCTTTTGAACTTTATGTCATCTTTTTATGATATAGTTTCATATTTAAGTGTGAGGGAGGGTGTTTGTTGCATTTATTATTTTATTAAATCTTTATTTTTCTCTCAACATTGAGGCCGGACAATGTTGTCCTAAGTATGGGGGAAGGTTAAAGAATTTGCATTTTTTTTGTTTGCATATTTTTCATTTTTTTGTATTTGCATGCATGGAATTTGCATTAAGGCATATGTTAGGAGTTCCTATTTAATATTTTCAAAATTGTTTTTGGTTTTTGGCTAAGAAATTCTAGAGTTGGATATCATCAATAGTGTCATTATTTTAACTACTTTTTGCAAATGGTTGATAAAGTTTGTCAAATGAAGATGATGCTTGTCAATTGGGTACAAATTTAGTTTTTGCTACTTCTAGAACTTGTGCCAAATCTCTTCGAGACTAATTTGGATTGTGGTATGATTGGTTTGGAATGTGTATGGGATGACTTAGGCGTTTGTTTGGACTGTTAGTGCCTTAGGATGCCTACCCTTTTTACATTGCCATTAGTAGCCCTTTGTTGCCTTTATTGAATATATTTAGTCTTTTTCTTTGTTAACCACATTAGTCCAAAGAACCTTGAGGCCTGAAAACAAGTTTTACACTTATTCATGAATTGGTAAGAGCATTGCTTATAGATTGTTTGTTCTCATGGATGGTGGAAGGCTAAATTTCTTGAGTCTGATTGTTGATTTTGATTCTTATGGGTTTTACGATCTTTTTGTTGTTTGATGAAGAAAGATTGAGATGAAGATAAGTGTGGGGGAAACTAGTGGAATGTGAAAGTGAGATGGTGGATAGTGAAGTGTCTAAAAATATTGTTGTAAGTGAGTAGTTTCCAAATAAAAGGGGAGAAAATATGTTAAAGACATTGTCCCTCTGGAAAAATTGGAAAAAAAAAAGAAAAAAAGTGAAAAAAAAGAAGAAAAATGGAACACTCCAAAAGAAATTGGCACTATTTTCTTCAAGGAAAACTAGAAATTTATGGATCTGGTGAAATTATGGCTATGTTGTACTATATTCTTGAATATTTTGATTTTCCTTATCCTATCTTTCTTAACTCATTGTCCCTTGGCCCCATTACAACCTTGATAAAGACCTTTCGACTCTTACACATGCATATACATTTGGTTAGTGGTTTGATATGGTTATAGTGGAGATGTAGATGAGATACAAGTCTATGGTAAGTAGCTCTAAAAAAATTATTTTCTTATTACTCTCTTGAGGCAAATGATTTCAATGATGAACTAACCATTTGTGCTTTACTTTTGTTAGATATTGACTTGTTTTGAGAAGTATCCAGCACTTTGAAATTTGCGGTCTACGTCAAAAATTACTTTTTGAAATTATTTTCCTAAATTGTTTTTGGAATTAACTTTCATATGTAGCAATATTTGTGGGTATCGTTCTGGTAAGCCCTCAGGAGACTATAATATCTCCACTATGGTCACATAGGGGTTTAAAGGCTTGCGTCACGTGCTATGTGCGGCCGTACACCTACGAAAGTGGAACCAATATCATGTTTTAGGTTTAGTTTTAGTTTAGCTTGCTAAAGGACTAGCAAGAACTAAGCGTGGAAGAATTTGATAAGTGCATAATTTACATAATTATTGGTGTTTATTTTGGTGTTTATTTTATCAATTTTGATTATTCGGTGCTTAATTTCCTTTGATTTTGTTCCATAGGTATAATTGAAGAATTTGTTGAGAAAAGGGACTAAAATGAAGGAAAATAAAAGCTGGAAGCAAAAAAAGGGGATTTAGCCAAGTCAAATTGAACTGGAAATTGGTGCAAGGAAATCTGTTGTTAACCGCGCGCGGGCCAACCCTTGCCCATGCGCGGGCAAGCTTAATTTGGGATGCGGATATTTCCCTGGGATAAACCGTGCGCGGGCGAGTACCGACTGGACCCGATTTTGACTAGTGTTTCTCCTATTTTTGATGGGGTTTCACCTATTTTCAACCAATAATTATTTTCTACGAATTTTAGACCAATTAAAGTCAGATTCCACTTATTCCTAGTTCCTTTAGGATTTAATAATTATTTGTAATCTTTATTTTCCTATTTCATTTAGGTTTAGAATTTAACCCTTATATAAAGGGAGGTTTTGTACTTAGAATAACACACAATTTTGACACAATTCTCTTCTACTTTCTTGAAGAAAACTTTAGGGAGTTTTTCTTCCTCTCTCATGTTCTTTATTTATTTTATAATTTTTTTTATATTTTCATGAGCATAAGTAGCTAAATCCCTAATTAGGGTATTAGGTGTAACCAGTTAGGGATTAATATTTGATTTTATGTTTTGAATTGATGTTTTCAAGTTGGATTTGTTTTTCTTGTTCTTCATACAAATTATATGCCTGTTCATCATATAGTTTATCTTAGAGATTGTGTCATGTACTGATGGGTGAAGCATAATCTACGCATTAGGAAAACAAACAGGTTAGACTGGATCAGACATGAATCTTAGGCTAATTTGATAGATTATTGATTACTTGTTCTTAATGAATCTAGTTAATTAGGTTTACATCGACAGATAGGAAATTTGATTAATTAGGTATTCTTGTGGAGACTTGACGAAGTGCATACGTAACTTAGAGTAATCCTATTTCAACTTTGCATCAATTCAATTCATAGGTTAATTATTGATTTCCCAATTATGTGAAAGCTAAAGCCCTAAGCCTTTTAATTATTGTCTGCACATTCTTATTTAATTCCCTACTTTTATAATTTCTTTGTTTTAGTTTAAATTTACTTGATTGTTCTCAAATTTCCTTCTCTTGATAGAATTAATTGCAATAGAAATTTTTTGTTCCTTGTGGGTTCAACTCCTGGAATACTCTAGGATTTATTACTTTAACTAACTCTGTGCACTTGCAGATTTAGTACATCAGTCAGGGAGCGACACCAGCTTTGGTCTTCAAAGACAATGCTCATCTTTTCATCGGTTCAAAGGGAAGATCTCCACCAGAGGTTCAACGGCTAAGAGAAGAAATGCAGGTTTGAAATTTACACATTGGGCTGTTTTCCTCATTTTGATTGAACATGTGTAATGGACTGTTTTTCTCAATTTTAAGTAATCTCTTGCATTTGTTCGCAGCAAATGGAATTATAAAGGCAACAAGAGCTTGCAAGAATTGAAGGAGAGAGATGACAGGAGACAGAGGAGCAATCTCACCTTGAAAAAGAGCACATAAATGAGTTTGATCATTTGAACGCTCAAAATGCTCGGATGGCCTCCTAACTGGATAAGCTCATGAAGAATGTTGCTAAAAAAATTCCCAGATGCATCTGTTGGAGGTTCTTTGAGTTCCCCACAGGTATTTACATTTCCATTTTCATAATTGATCATATATAATGTATGCAAGGATCTTTAATCTTCTGTTTTTCTAATTAGATGCTATAACTTTTATATTTTTTAGTAGGACACTCATAATGGTACTGCTAGTGGCAGAAGCGGTGGCGATGGTGGTAACCTTTTTGCGAAAACTTCAATTTCCAGTGCACAATCATGTTGTGGTAAACAATTAGATTTATTTTGATTCTTTTGATTCCTTTAATTCATGTGTGGTTGATGTAGCATTAGAACAATAGAGATATTTAACTGAAAATGTGTATAAAACAATTTTTATATATAAGCTAATGTGAATACGATTTGGAAGTAATCTGATTAATTTCCTTTGGTATTTTATTTGAGATGTTATAAACTTTGTAACAATTTTAGTTTCTTATATTTTGTATTTGCCGAATTATTGCAAATTAAAATTCCAATAGTTTATTGTTGCAAAATGAAAATTCTAGCACCAAAATTCTGGTGATTAACGTAGAATATACCTAAAATATTGGTATTTTATACATAAATAGCCCCAAAATAATGGCGTTCTAAAGCAAATGCCCCAAAATAAGGGCGTTTGTTAAAGAAAACGCCCCTAAATATAATTCAATAAAAAGTAATTTTTACACCAGAGTAGGCATTTCGGGACGTTTTTAACAATAAGTGCCCCTAATTAGGGGTGTTTTTATCATAGAAACACCTCAAATTAGAGGCGATTATCTGACCGAAACACCCCAAATTAGGGGCGTTACAGTGACAAAACACCCCTAAATGTACGTTAACTCAATATTATTTTTTAAACCAATTAGACAATTAGCGGAATTTTTTTGCCAGAAACGTCGCTGATTTCACTAATTACAAAAAAATATAATTACTTTCAAATAAGTGTAAAATTCTGTAGGGATGTTCCATAAAACGCCGCTAAATTACGATAAAATGCAGCTATTTTGTTTAGCAATGTTTTTTTGCTTAAACGCCGCTAAATCTCTGACGGTTGTTATAGGGGCACTTTGGGCGACGTAGTGGGAAACTGCCGCTATTTTGAATAGTGGCGTTTCAAAACGCCCCTATATGGAAAAAAACAAACACCCCTATCTCAGTGATTTCTAGTAGTGCGTGACTAATCCCTTCCAAAATGGGAACGCAAATTTTAAAACCCTCACAACAAATGCACTTTCATTGATCGAACTTGTGTTCTTACCTTCCCTCTAATGGAGGCAGCTTATTAACTCAACTAATCACTTACTCGTCCATTATGATTTCTTATCCAATTATGTTATGTGATTTTAGATGTGTTGATCCAGTTTACCAAAATTTCCAACTTCGACCACTTTTTATAATGGAAAACTGTAAATATCATCAAATTAAATAATAAAATTTGTCGACCTAAAAGTGAGAGTCAAGTCTAGTCTAAGATCATCCTTCAAAGTTCAGGCCCCAAATCTAGGAGTTTTATTTTTGTTTTTCTTCATAAATATGGATTTTGGAATCTCAATATTTCATGGCTTTATAGTAAGAAAAACATTAGGAAAAGAAAAGAATTATAATGTAATATAATTTTGGTTTAAGAATATTGTCGGTGTCAAGATCACTGCAGATTTGGGCTTGGGTATAGAGAGTATAGAGGGGCCAATAGAATTTTTTTTCTTCTTTAGATTGGTGGTCGACCATGGGGATGGGGCAATCGTCATACCGTTCCAGATTGACCAATCTAGCGACATCAACCGCGTACACGTCAAACCATCATTTTGGTTTTGTTTCATTGTAATTTTAGTTTTACATGAAAAATCCTTGCAATTGGCAAATTGTTCCTTTGTAGACACCTAATTTGGAAGAACCCGAGAGGAAAAAATATCTAAGTATTGATGGGACATGCAGAGCAAATTTAGAATCAAAAAAATCATGAGTTTTTTTACTATACTATACCATTTCAAAAACTTATTTCCCAATCTATGATAGATTTAAACTTATTTTCCAATCTATAACAATTCTTGCCACATAAGCCTATATGCCATATTTTTTGTTTCTTTTTTAAATAAAATAAAATTGAAAAATAAAAGTTAACACCCTTAACGTCGAATGGTTTTAGTATCTCATCCTCCCCAGGTAACCTTCTCCTCTACAAACATTTATCGTGGCTTTCTAAAATACCCAATAGAAAAGCCTAACCCGAAGCCACCTTAGCCTCCTCCAATCTCGTCGTTCGACCACCATTGAAACCCCAACTTCAACTATTATCTCCTACTTTCCCCTATCTTTGAAAGCCCTCAACTAATTTCAGAGAAGAAAGCCTCTAAAGACCCCGAATTTCTATCAAAACTCTCGTTCTTTTCCTCTCTACCACTTTTATTTCTCTGTCTTTATAGGGTAGAGAGGAAATAGATTTGTTATCATACCAAATATTTGTATTAATTATCACTATTATCTATCTGGCCATGTTCTAATGGTTATTCCTCTTTTTTTTCTATCTTTTTCTTCCCATGGTAGGCAATAGCATATATGGGCGATGACTTTATGTTCCAGTTAATTATTTGGGAAGTATCGAGTGTTGGAAAATTTCTGAAAATAAGAAAAGAGAAACAAGACTTTGAGGAGTCAAGTTTTCTCAAATACAATATTGTCTGACTATTTCAAACAAGTTCTATTTGGGATACAACAAAGCCACTTAAGAACATCCAGAAAGAAGTAGAATTATTGGTTTTGATTTTAAGGGAAAAACATGTTCTTATTTATAAAACATGATCAGAGACATCTCTTCAAGATACTGTTCGTCAACAGATATCTATTAAACTTAAAAAACTGTAAAACACTAGAAGCACTAGACATCGTCGCCTCACTATCACAATGTATGGTTACAGGCGCCATGGGCTGAGGCCAAAAATCAATTTCAAGTAACATGTTTCTTATCCATTCGGCCTCTTTGCCCGCGGATGCTAAAGCTATAAATTCGGCTTCCATAGTCGAATGAGCAAGGCATGTTTGTTTCTTTGATGCCCAACTTATAGCACCACCGGCTAATGTAAATAACCAACCCGAAGTTGAGTTATTATCACCTATTTTGGTGATCCAACTTGCATCAGAATAGCCTTCTAGTACTCCCGGAAAATTGGAGTAACATAATCTTAATTTAGAGGTACGTTTAAGGTAACCAAGCACCCTTTCAATTGCTTTCCAATGATCCATACTAGGATTATAAGTAAATCTTGACAATTTACTAACAACATATGCTATATCCGGTCTTGTACAATGCATAGCATACATTAAGCTCCCTATGGCGCTTACATATTTCAATTATTCAAATGGTTTTGCATCACTTTTAACAAGTGTAACAATTGAATCATATTGAGTAGTGTATTCTCTAATCTTTAAATAATTGAACTTATTTAAAAGTTTCTCTCTGTAATGAGTTTGACTTAACATATACCCATTATCATGTTTGATGACTTTAATGCCCAAAATAGTATCTACTTCTTTAAGATCTTTCATCTTAAAATTAGAAGTAAGAAATTTCTTAGTCTCATTGATACCTATCATATTAGTATCAAGAATCAGCATGTCATCAACATAAAGACAAATAACCATTCCATATTCACTAGTAAACTTTGAATATATGCATTTATCGGCTATATTATGCCTAAAGCCAAAAGACAAAATGGCGGTATCAAACTTTTCATACCATTGTTTAGGAGCTTGTTTAAGACCATAAAGGGATTTAACAAGCTTAATTTTCATTACCGGGAAGAATAAAACCTTCTAGTTGCTCCATGTAAACTTCTTCCTTAAGGTCACCATTCAAAAATGCAGTTTTTACATCCATTTGATATATATGCAACTTATAAATGGAGGCCTGAGCAAATAACACTCTAATAGAGGTAATTGTAGCCACCGGTGAATAAGTATCAAAATAATCAATTCCTTTCTTTTGAGTGAAACCTTTAGCAACCAAACGAGCTTTAAAGGTTTGTAGTGAATCATCAGAATTATATTTCCCTCTAAAAACCCATTTGTTCTTAATAGGTTTTGAACCCGGAGGTAAATCGACCAGAATCCAAGTACCATTTGCCATAATTGAGTCCATTTCATCATTTACGGCTTCTTGCCAAAAGGCAGCATCCCTTGAAGCTAAAACTTCCTTTAAGGTCTTAGGATCATCATCGACACTTAACACCTCAAATGTTTTGAGAAGTTCATTTCTACTTCCTTCAACAAAGAAAGTGATAAAATCTGAACCAAGAACTTTTTCTTTTCTTGGCCTTTGACTTCTCCTAGGTTATAAGGGTTCTCCTAAATCCTTTCTTTTAGAAGGATTAGAACTAGAAATAGGAACATTACTTTGATTTCCAAAACTATGAGGTTTGTTTATACCGTCATGTATAACATTATCTTGCACAAACGTATTTCGAAAAATTCAACATGAATGGATTCAACAATCATTCCAAATCTAGTAACCTATATGCCTTTGAATTTTGAGCATATCCGACAAAAACATATTTAATACCTCTAAAACCAAGCTTTTCTCTTTGAGAATCTGGAAGCCTATAATAGGCTATACACCCCCACATTTTAAAATATTTTACATTTGGTTTTCTTCCATTCCAATTAACAATGTGACAAGAAGTAAATAAAACTTCTCCCCACAAATTGTTTGGTAATTTAGCATTCAATAACATTGAATTTACCATATCAAGCAAAGTATGATTTTTCCTTTTCACCACACCATTGTGTTGGGGAGTAAAGGGGGCTGATCCTTGATGAAAAATTTCATGAACTTCACAGAATTCATCAAAATCATCAGAGAAATATTCTCCTCCTCTATCACTTCTTAGAACTTTAATTTTTCGTTCCTTTTGATTCTCAACTTTTGCCTTAAATTCTTTAAAGGCTTAAATGCTTCATCTTTTCTTTTAAGCAAATGAGCATGGACATATCTTGAACAATCATCAATGAAAGTGATAAAATAACGTTTACCACCTCTTGTTAACTTTCCATTAAGTTCACATATATCCTAATGTACCAAATCAAGAATTTGTGTTCCATGAATTACCTTTATTGGAAAAGGCTTTCTAGTAATTTTCGCTTGTGCAAATACTTCACATTTATCAACATAATCATGTTTGCAAGTAAAATAATCATGTGAAGCTATATACTTAAGAGTACCATAATTTAAATGCCCTAATCTAGAATGCCAAAGATTAGAATATTCAACATTATAAAGAGAACCAACCAAGTAAACAGAAACTGAATTTATTTCATTAATACCTAAATTGAACAAGCCATCAAGAGAATAACCCTTGCCAATAAACACACCATTCTTGGTGATTACAACTTTGTCAGATTCTAAGATCTTAAAGACACGTTTGACAAGTAAACTTGCAAAAACTAAGTCCCTTTTAACATCAGGAACATGATAAACATTCACTAGAGTGAGCTTTTCGCCTGATGTAAAATTCAGAGTTACATTTCCTTTGCCAACAACACGAACAACAGCCTGATTTCCCATAAACACTTCAGATTTGTCTTCAACATAAGTGTTAAAGAGATCCTTGTTGTTGCAAATGTGTATGGTTGCACCAGAATCAATGAAGAAATCAGAATTTGCAGCAACAACTGCATTCACTTCAGTGACAATAGCAACATAATCTTCATCCTTCACTATGTTTGCTTCATTGATCTTAGAAGTAGAACCAGATCTCTTGTCTTCCTTTTTCTTGTAACGACACTCCTTTATGAAATGTCCTTTCCTGCCACAATGGAAGCAAGTTTTGTCACTCTTGTTGTTCTTCTCAAAGCCCTTGTTATTGACTTTAAGGCTCTTAGACTTGTCTGACTTGTTTCCAGACTTTGCCCCAACCATATGAACTTATGATTTGTTCTTGGAACTTTCTGCAGCATCTTTGTCCTTGGACATTTTCTCATCCCTGATTCGAGTCTCACACCCAATCTGCAGATGAGTTTGAAATTGCTCCATAGTGAAACTTTCACTTTGCAACAAAACCTTCTTTCAATAATTGTTCCAAGAAGAGGGTAATTTTGACCAATTTGAAGTGCTTCAGGGATTGCAACATCCAAATGCCTTAACGTGGAAACCAGAATTTGCAGTTCATGGACTTGATCCATGACAGGCTTATCATCAGTCATTTTGAAATCAAAATAATTCAGGGCTAAGAACTTATCTGTTCCACGTTTTTCATTATGATATTTTGTCTCCAGAGCATTCCAGATTTCACGAGGAGTTTGCAGTGAAGAGTACAGATCATATTGACGATCAGAAAGTGAATTGAGAATAAGACCTCAACAAGTCAATAGATCATTCTCACGTGTCTGACGTTCAAATCTTTGTTCATCAGTATCTTCTGGTGTTGCAGCAGGAAAGGCAGGCATATTTTCATCAAGAACGTAGAATACCTTGACAGTTGACAAGAGGAATTTGATCTTGTCCTTCCACCTTGTATAGTTGGTGCCATCAAATCGGTTAAGTTTTCCAACATCTTGTTGAAACATTGATAGCCATGGATAACCAATTTCAGAAACACAAAATCAACAGAGGAATATTGTGATATGAATCTAGTTGTGATAGATTCAAATCTACCCTTGAAATCCTCCAAAGATCAACTTGAAAACACCAACTTCTAGACTTGTTGAATCGATTGGATCTAACCAAGCTCTCATCTTCGTTTGTCGGCCTTAGATGACTAATTAGACCTGCAATTAACAAGCTAAGATCACAAGAATCACAATCAAGCAATCACTGCCTAATTGTTTGCTAGGACTTTATAAGATTGATGAAATCCTAAGTATGTTCAAACTAGAACAATGAAGCTAAATTCTCAAAGGTGAATAAACCTCAATTGATTAAAAAACTTAACTTATATTTACCAGAGGTATTCGAACCCTTATATAGTGATAGGGTTGACCAAAAAACAAAATAAAACCCTATGCAGCGTCCAAACATAAGGGCTAGTTAAAACTAGTTCAAGCCCAACCAGGAAAAGGAAATAAAAGACAAAATTAAAAAAGGATTGGACTTAATTAAACAAGGTCCAACCCAAATAACATCCAAACTTAAAAATAAGCTAAACCAAGATAAGATAAAGCCTCAATAGGCCGATTGGAACAAAACAAGCCCAATTAGGTTGAAATCGCAAAAAGGGTATTGAACTTGATTTCATGTGATTTCCCTTTACTCAAATCATCTCCAAATGACTTCAATTGAACTTCAAGGGGCTTCATATCTTCATGAGTCTTAACAAAGCCCATGAGTGTCTCCTTGAAATTCTTAGCTCTTGATCTTGTCATTGGACCTAATGGTAAACTCAAAAGATCGATTGGCATCTTCTTGGTGCTTGGAACATGCTTTTCAATATCTCCATGATCTCCATGCATCTTCATGCTTCCTTGCAACCCATGCTCATCCTTTCCTTTCTCCATTGTCATCTTCAAGTCCATGATCAACATTGGGTGCATCATATTGTATTTGAATTGTTAGAAATTTTTGAAAATAAGAAAAGAGAAACAAAACTTTGAGGAGCCAAGTTTTCTCAAATACAATATTGTCTGACTATTTCAAACAAGTTGTATTTGGGATACAACAAAGCCACTTAAGAACATCCAGAAAGAAGTAGAATTATTGGTTATGATTTTCAGGGGAAAGCACGTTCTTATTAATAGAACGTGATCAGAGAAATCTCTTCAAGACAACTGTTCGTCAACAGATATCTATTAAACTTGAAAAACTGTAAAACCAGTTTTTGACAGTTTATTATATTCAAAAAATGTCTTTATCCGAAAAATGATTATTGGAAACAAAAATTTAAGACTTAACAAAAATTCTAAGTCATTTAAGAGTTCAAGACCTAAGCGCCCCAACCCAAGTGCCCATAAAGCACTTGCATTTGTCTCTCCTTAACAATGTGGGATAAACACCACTCAAACAACAAATTATATAACATCGAGAGACGGTATTAGGTGTCAAAAAAACCATGTCATTTGAACATGGCCGCATCCCGCATGTCTTATAAAGCTCAAGCGCTATGAAGAAGCCATTGGACACTGAAAATAATGTGAAAGCTATGTTCAGACGAGGAAAGGCTGTATATCAGAGGCAATAAGAGATTTATAAAGAAATTTTTGGACCAAGACCAGAACCCAAACCCAAGACAACTACCTTATGGCAATGGCTTTTGTTGCTAATCTATCATATATTCAGCCGAGAAAGAGTAAAAGCTTTGAATTGCTGAAAATGATCAAAGCTTTGGTTACAGGAAATGTTCTAGATGACTTTCCAGTCTGATATCTTCGATGCTTCTATTAATGTTCAAGAAAACTGCCTAAGGTTTCAGCGGTTTTTTTTTTTTTGTTTTTTTTTTTTTTTCATCGAAAGGTTTCAGCTCTTGGAAAAGGTTTCCGCGTCATCTACTGCTGAAAATGATCAGAAGTATTTTTTTTCTTCCTCAATTGAAAACGCCATCTATTGCCGTTATTTAAAAAATATATATATATATTTAGAAAAGAAAAAGAAATGATGACATGGCAAGAAATATTATAGTTTGGGAAATAAGTTTAAATCTATTATAGATTAGGAAATAAGTTTTTGAAATGATATAATTTGGTAAAAAACTCAAAATGATCCAGAAGATAAAAACAGTAATTGTCTTTTTAGATAATCTCTATGATTAAAACAGTAAACTATGATTGCTCGCAAAAATCATACAAGTAATAGAAAAAATCAAGTACAAATCATATTTGTCTAGCATAAAATAATCAAGATGCTCAACTTTAGAAGCCATGGCTTTGGAAAATCGTAATTTATCATCCAAGTTGTGCAAGCAATATTTTAAAAAACAAAAAATAAATTAATTAATAAATTAGAGTGGATATTGGATTGTGCTCCATGGATCCAAACGTATCCCATTGAAGATTAATTGGGAATCTAATCCCATTGGTTAAGCAAAGGGAATCCATCCTTATCTTCCTTTATATCTTTTGGTTTTGATTTACAAAATCTCTTGAGAGAATCTGATTATTCAAACATCATTAGCCTCTTCTATTAAGTTGTAGATGTATTTATTAACTTCCTTGCTAAGTTGTTAAAACGATTAAAGTCACACCTAACAATGGAACTCCAAAACTACATATTGTTTTAGGTACACAGTCACCAAATAAACGTAAATTGTAAAAGAGAAGTGGAATTTAAGATTTGGTTCTCACCGGCCACGAGCAGCAAATCCAAAATTTCTCACCCCAAAAAACTAAACTTATATATACTAAATATACTAAATGTTATTTAAAAGACCCAGGAAATTTACCAAAATCTCCTTTTGAGGATTGATGAGAAGGTTCCATTTGAAGTTTCTTTGTCATTTATTGTCTTTTCTCACTTGCCAAATTACTAAGAAGATCCTAGGTTAGTTTCTAGCCAGTTCTTGCCCTTTAGTCCTTTTTTGTAATTATCATTTCCTTTCACATAAATGTTATAATAAATCCTATCTCCCTTAATTATCTAGAATTGTAACCTCTCTTCAGGCCTTTGATATTCATATGAACAAAAGAGTAAACTTAGTTTTTGTTTAAGTGCTACACACTTTAGAGGAGCAAACAAAAATTGAAGCTATTGTATCTGTCCATATACAAACTAATATTAACTATTTATTCCTAACTTTATGACATATGCTCAATGTTAATAGAATTTTGAATGCTCGTATATAGTATATGTAAAATACTAGCCATTCTCAAACCTAATTTGGAAGATAAAGTAATTAATGTATTTCATGTGTAAATTAATGCTCATAGAGTCTATCAATGTCTATCAAACATTAAAAGAACCTCAATATTAATATTTTATGGTCCAATGGATATATTTAGAATATAAGGTATCAGTCAAAGTAGGGAGTAGAATTTTTTTTTTGGTTTGAATACAATATTCAATCCAGATCCATGGTTTTAAAAACCAGATCGGATCAGCCGGTTAAATTGAGTATCGGAGGCTTCTTTGGTCCGGACAATATAACAAGTATCCGGTCTGCCAACAAGTCAATAACCGGGTTTTGACCGGTTCAATCAGCGGTTGGACTGAAGAACTAGATAGATTTTAGATATGTTGACTTAAATTTAAAATTTTAAATTTTGAAAAAAAATTTGCTGGTTGTGGGATTTGAACCCATAACATAGTAAAAAGGTTATAAACTACTTAACCACTCTACCAGAATGTTTATTATATCTAAAAATCTTGTTTTAACCTCAATCACCCTTATCAGACCGGACCGGCGGTTGGACTGATCGGACCATCGATTAGAACCATCACATGTTTCATGGCTGGTCCGGTTTTAAAAACCTTGTCCGAATCACAATCAAAATTTACAAATTTATATACACTCAAACAATCCAAATAACCAAATAAATTATTATACTAGTAATTACCATAATAATAAAAAAATAATTTAAAGTTGTACGAAACTTATATATAGAACAAACCTGAGATCTCTACGGAAAACATCCATCTAACCAATTAAGTCAAATATTCAAATACAAAATCATTCTACTTTTAAGTCAACTTATATTGAAATTTGAAAATTATGAATTCATTAAACATTCATGGGTATATTTTTCGAACTTACAATCATTAATAATAATAATCAGAGACTGTAGTCGGAGAAATTCAATGAATGTTGTGTATAACGTAACATTGATCGCTTAAGCCAATGTTCATCGATGCATAATATCTTTATGCTATTCATGTGGTTTGCTTCATAATATGTGTTTGATTAATACTTGGTCTATGATTTATTGATTCATAATTTCTTTATATTCAATTTAAAAAAAAAGAAAGAAAAACAAAATAAAACAAAAGGCAACACTATCTGACATGGGTCCGGCTCCCCTCCATTAATCACCCCTCCAATGATTTTCGTTGCCCTCTTGGATTTTTGCCACATGTATATATTTAGTTTTAACGGATATGATTAAAACTTTATACTTTAGACTTAACAACAAATTCCCAGTGTTAAACAAAACAATGATACCGTGAAACCCAACCCCAGCCCCAATGTCACCAAAAGAAAAATATGAAATGCCATCGATTTACTAATCCATCCATCATCCATGATTCTCTCTATTTTCCTTGATAAGTGTTTCTGTTGAACAATTGAACTACACCTTTTTATACTTAGGAGAAGTCTTCCTTGAATTGTGAATCCAACCATCTCTACACACATATTCTCCATTGGTTTCCAATAAAACAATGTGGGTTGCGACTGAGTAATAATTGAGAACATTGTTAAATAGCTTCATCTGAGATTCTGAGTTTTATTATTCCTCTTCACTTCTCCCATAGTCATTCAAGGTGTTTGGTATTATGCGAGAATAAAATTTTCTGGCTGATTGCTCAAATAAGGGCCTAACGTTTGCCAAAATGCTCAAATAAGGGCTTGATCTTTTAATTTGCCAAATAAGGACCTAACGTTATCGAAAATGCACAAATAAGGGTCCGATCTTTTAATTTGACCAAATAAGGGCCTAACTTTATCGAAAATGCTCAAATAAGGGCATGGCGTTATTGACTCCATAGGTTTTTTAAGATAACAAAACATCCTATATTAGTGAGACTAACCAAGCTATCTAGTGTGCACTGACACATTGAATGACATACTTAATTGATGGTTATGCGCAAACTAATCTATGCAAAGCTCAATATCACAGAAGACACACACTATTAATGAAGTCCTCACTAATAAGCACAAGTCAAGAGAGATTGAAGAAGGCTTAGTTCAACACATCAAGATTAAAGTAACTCATTAGTGGGACTAACGCCAGCAACAGAACCAGAAGACATAAGGCTGCATGCACAAGATATCCATGCATGCTAAGGAAAGCCCCAAAAATGAAGCACACAAGTAAAGGGGAAATTAGAGATGGGTTAGCTCGAAGCACTCCACAAGAAGTTCATTTTAGTGAGACTAACACCAAGAAGGAGAAGCCAAAAGAGGCAAGTCAGTAAGCCTAAGGCATTGCAAAAAGAAGTTAAAAGTTAGCAAAATGCTATTTTAGAATTTGCCTTAGTGCGAGCAATGGAGAGCACATATTTAGTGGGACTAACGAAAATCGTGAATCTGCCAGGGTTAGAAAAAAGACAAAATAACGGGCAGATTTTTCAAACAGCCATAATAACGGCTAGTTTTAGTAGATTTTTATATAAGCCATTAAATGACCGTTGGAGGTTAGATTTTAGGATTCAAGGACTCTAAAGAAACCAAAACACTCAAGAATCCATACCAAGTAGTTCTACACTTTTTTAATCACATTTACTTGGTTTTCTCAAGATAGTTTTTCACTCCAATACTTTGTAAATCTTGTATAGAAGCTTCAGAGGTGTACTAAGATCATTTATGATCTTTTTCATACATTCTTTTCATCTTATTCTTGTTGTAATCAGTGCGGTGAAGCACTAGAGTTGAGCTTGGAGAAGCTCGGGTGATTGTGAGCTTGGATTAGCTCGTGTACAAGCTTGGTTGAAGCTTGGGTTGTTGTAACGGCTTGGTGTAGGCCCGTAACTACATCGGATTAGTGGATTTGTTAAAATCCTTAGTGGGGATAGCCAAGGTAGAGGACGTAGGACAAGGAGGATCGAACCTCTATAAATCGTGGTGCAAGCTAAGCTTCCTCTAATGCTTTTCTAGTTACTTTGCCTTTCAAGCTATTTATTGCTCACCATCGTATCTCTCCAACTGGCCCTATCATTATTAACTGATTGCACATAATAACTCTGCACATATATTCATTTGTCATATTATCTTATATTTCTTGTTAATATATTGTGCACGGTTCTGTTTTGATTTGCTCTCACTAATTCCTTCATATAGTCTGGTCGCACTAACGTTCTGTTTTGCAGAAAGTTAGTTAAGCTAAAAAGTTTTCAAAGTGTGCTATTCACCCCCCTCTAGCACCACCTTTGGGACCAAAATTTGGTATCAGAGCCTATCCCTTGATCAACTGGATTAACATCCTCAAGAAAGATCCATAATGGCTACTTCATCATCATCATCAAATGTTGCGAATATTATTGTAGAAGGTCAGTCCACTCAAAGACCACCTCTGTTTGATGGAACTAACTACCAGTATTGGAAAAATAGAATGTTGGTCTACATGCCGGTTCATGACTATGAGATGTGGATGGTCACCATCAAAGAACCTTTCACTCCTATAGAGAAAGACAAAGATGGAAAAGAAGTTGAGAAGGATAGTGAAAAATGGACTCAAGAAGATATAAGAAAAGTTCAAGTGAACTTCAAGGCTATCAACACTATCCATTGTGCTCTTAATGCCACTGAATACAACATAATTTCCACTTGTGAGACTGCCAAGCAAATTTGGGATAAGCTTCAAGTTACACATGAAGGGACTTCCCAAGTGAAGAAATCCAAGAAAAATTTGCTCACTTATGAAAGAGAGCTAAAGACTGATTAAGATGAAGAAAAGAAAGTTGCTGAGAAGAAAAGGCGACTTGTACATAAAGTGTCACCACTTAAGGAAAAAATAGAGCAACTTAAAATGGAAGCTCCAAAGAAGAACAGAAAGAAAAAGGAGGCTATGATTGCTGCCACTGCTTCTGAGTCAAACAGTAGTGACACTGAACAAGAGGTAAAGGCCAACCTATGCCTCATGGCAAATGAGGAAGATTTCGAGGTAAAACCTGATCTTTCTGAAATTACTAATGATGAGTTGCATGATGAATATGAAAATCTGTTTAAGGAATATGAGAATGTTATAGCTTTGTATAAATGCTTAAAGAAGAAGAATGTTGAATTGATGTTGAACTTAGAAGCTGTGAAAAAAGATTATGATAGCATGCTGAATAACCTGAAATCTTTAACTGCTAATTTGGAACATGCTAGATCTGAAAATGAGAAACTATTGAAAAAAATAGAGGAACTGAAAAAGGAGCAAATTGTTGCCACTAATTACACAAAAGAAATTGCTTCGACTAACAGGGAATACAACAGAAGACACTTTAGGACTAGAGCTATGATGTGCTATATTTGTGACAGAAAAGGTCATCAATCTCTTGATTGCTATCAGAAAGATATGTACCCTACTCGAACTAAATTAGTTTGGGTGCCTAAAGGTACTTATGTTGTTGCTAACCCTCAAGGATCCATCAAAGTATGGGTACCTAATACCACAAACTCAAGTTGTGGATACAGGTTGAGCAAGAGCCGAAAGTACATTGTTTGAAGGCTCAACCGAAGAAGAAAGCAGCCCCAGTACCTGGACTATAGCTGTTCTAAACATCTGACCAGGAATAAGAAAATGCTTAATGAGCTCAAACTGAAAAGGGTGGAAATGTAACCTTTGGAGATGACTCCAAGGAAAAGATTCAAGAAATTGAAACTGTTGGAAAGAACTCTGCTCAGACTAAGCACGTGCTGTTTATAATGGGACTAAAGCATAACCTGCTAAGCATTAGTCAGATTTGTGACAAAGGTTAAAGAGTATGCTTGACTCTCACTTATGCCAAGTAATTGATATCAAATCAAACAAGCTCATATTGGTTGGTACGAAGCACGTTAGTTGTGACACAAAAGATTAGGTCATGCGAACGTATACTTTAACTCCAGATTAGTGAAACTAGACCTAGTCACTGGTCTACCCAAACTGCAATGAAGTTTGTAAGTTTGGAAAACAGATCAGAAGCTCTTTCAAGTCAACGAATGTTGTCTCAACTACAAGGCCACTTGAGCTTCCTCACATGAATATATTTGGGCCAATTGATGTCATCATTATGGGAGGTATATTTTTAATGGCTTTGTGATTGTTGATGAATATTCTAGATTAAATTGGATTTATTTTCCTAGTCACAAAGATAAGGCTATTGATGTCTCTGCTAAACACTACTTGAAAGTGTTTAACAAATCATCTTTAGTTCTAAAGAAATCTATTCATGATGTTTTTGATGAGACTAATGCTCCACCAAGAAAGGTTGTGGAAGATAATGTGATGCAGGTGACATTAGTGCTGGAGTAAAGAGAATGGAAATTGATGATACCAACAGAAACTT
Organism: Corchorus olitorius; assembly: GCA_001974825.2. Classification (NCBI taxonomy): domain Eukaryota; kingdom Viridiplantae; phylum Streptophyta; class Magnoliopsida; order Malvales; family Malvaceae; genus Corchorus; species Corchorus olitorius. Next base: position 51,666 of record AWUE01015112.1, on the reverse strand, counting down.
TAAAGAGAAGGAAGATTCTCCCTATTGAGAGTAAATGAGGAACACGATGATATGCTTAACGCTTGGAAGTACTCAAAGAGTCGCCCACAAGATCGAATCATGGGTGATCCTAAGGAAGGAATCGAAAAGAGAGGAGCACTTGAGTTTGCTGCATTCATCTCACAAATTGAACCAAAAATATTTGAAGAAGCAGAAAATGAAGAAAGCTGGATGGTAGCCATGCAAAAGGAACTGAACCAGTATGAGAGCAACTATGTCTGAACATTAGTGCCACCACTAGAGGATCATCCTATTGTTGGCACTAAATGGGTCTTCAAAATCTAACTTGATGAAACTGGTAAAGTTGTCAAGTTTGAGGCTGTTCATCTATTATTTGCTTTTCCTTGACATGTGTAATTCAATCTCTATAGACGTAAAAAGTGCTTATCTGCTCATTGTCCAGATTTATGTTAATGTCATTATGTTTGGTGCCACTAATGAAAGTCTTTGTGAGTATTTTGCTAAGGAAATGCAGGGAAAATTTTAAGATGAGCATGATGGGTGAGCTGACTTTCTTTCTTGAACTGTAAATCAATCAATGCGAAAATGGCATCTTTATTAATCAAGCCAAATACACTAAAGAGATGTTGAAGAAATTCAACATACATGTGAGCAAATCAATGAAGACACCTATGGCTAGTGGGACTAAGCTAGACTTAGATGAGAAAGGTAAAGAAGTGAATCAGGAACTCTACTGAGGTATGATTATATCACTTCTATACTTAAATTCTAGCAGACATGATATTCTTTTTAGTGGATGCTTATGTGCAAGATTTCAATGTTGCCCCGAAGAATCTCACATCTCTGCTGTCAAGAGAATTTTTAGGTATCTCTTGGGAACAACAAGTCTAGGCTTGTGGTATCCAAAGGGAATATGTTTGGAACTTGTAGGATACTCTGATGCAGACTTTGCTCGCAGCAAAACTGATCAAAAAAGCACCAGTGGGACTTGGCAATTCCTTGGAAGTGCGCTTGTCTCATGGTCATGCAGAAAGCAAAACTCAGTGGCACTATCAACTGCCGAGGCTGAGTACATTGCTGCAGAAAGTTGTTGTGCTCAAATCCTATGATTAAGCAACAATTGAGAAACTTTGGAGTTAACATAAACATTGTGCCTTTACTGTATAACAACACCAGTGCCATCAATATCACCAAGAATCAAGTAAAACACTCACGCACCAAGCACATTGAGATAAAACATCACTTCATTCGGGACCATGTCCAAGAAGGTGATGTTAAAATTGATTTCATTGATACCTTGCATATACTTGTTGACATATTCACTCAGTCATTGTGTGATGAGCATTTTAGCTGCATTAGAAATGAGTTAGGTATGTTTGATGCATGTCATGTTTAATCATGCATTCCTCATGCATAACTCGCTATAGTTGCTCACACGAATATTTGTTTGGCGCTAGTGGGACAAATGGTGAAACTGCTTTCAAAACTGTCAGGATTTCATTTTGACACGTTAGAAACCCTAAAAAGTTTATGACAGTCTTTTCAGCGTGTTTTCCCTCTCTCTTCTATGCTCAAACATATTTTCAAGAGTTCAAACTTATTTTATGAAAATCCTTCTGAAATTCAAACTCTTGTCTTTCCAAAATATTTTAAAAACTCTCATTGTCTCTCATAAAAGGCTTTATTCTTCTCTCTTCATTTTTCTGTCAAAAATCTTTTCCTCTTCTCTTCTCTCTCTGTTTTCTTGAGCAATCCTAGTTCTTCCTTCTTTCTATCTCTTGCATTCTGCATTTCATCTCCTTTCCATCTCTTCTCCATTCTTTATCTCTTGATCCTTTTAACTGCTATTGTTAGTATGACTAAAGGACATAAGTCGACTGAGAAGAAGAAATGCACGTGACTGCTACCAGTTCTCAAAAGGATAAAATCAGAGGTTCCGCCTCTAAAATTATTAGATCGAAGAAGAAGAAGACGAAGCAGAAGCAGAAGCAAAGCAAAGCATCCGGGTTACCCAGCGAAGCGATTAAAAATAGTCACTTCAGAGATTTGCACAAACAGAGGTACAATGAACTTATTGGTTTTCAGATTATGTATGCAAAAATTCTGGAATTAGAATGCTCTTGAGTAAAATTTTGCTTAATGTGCTATTAAGGACTATTTTGAAGAAAGTTAAATGGTTTGGTATTGCAAAGAGGAAAGAACCAGTCCGACCTTATTTAGAGAATTTTATACTGGTATTGTGAGAATTTGTATGCTTTCATGGATAGAAAAGGAAGGCATCTTGCTAGGTATTGAATACAAGGCTCATAAATGAATATTTCTAGCAATTTTGATTTCAACGGTTCATGAAGGAAAAATCAGTGGGTTGATGAGGATATGCCTGATAATAAAGGAAGCAGAAAGATTAAGAATGCCAATAATAAGTTAGCTCATCACTTTCTTAGCAACAACTTACAGTTTAAGAAGAGCAGCTTCGTTTATGCTAAGGACAATAATGTGTGGTTGTTTCACAGTATCTAAAATGGCATTAAAGTTCATCTAGTAAAGAACAATCTGATTTGTGGCTTTGGAGATGTGATCACCATTCTAGTTATTCACTTTAATGCATTACATGAGTACAAAGATCGCACAAATGGTTGTTCACCTTTTCTCTAGTCTGACTACTGGCAAATATGTGAGGAACGTGAGAAAGGATGCACGAGTACTCAGTGCAATTGAGGAACTCAGAATTGAAATCATCTGGATAAAGAAAGTTCTAAATGAGCATGCGGATGCCTGCAAGCAAGCTTTTCATGAGATCATTGTCTCGTAAGAGCTTGACAAATGCAGTATATGGTTACCCTCTAGGTGATAGGACTGAGTATGTGGTAGATGGTGGTTATGATGACAATGATGATGATCATGTTAGTTGATAATGTGACAATGATAGCCACAATGATGTTAAGAAGTGTGAACTTAAGAAAGTTGAAGAAGATGAAAAGAATAGAGAAAAAGATAGATCTGGCAGTGACACAGATATTGATGATGATGAAGACCTTGGTGGAACCAAGGATAGCTCTGATAGCTACATCAGTGAACCCTCAAGTGAACCTTCTGAAATGAAGAAATCTGACAAAGGAGAGCCATCAACTGTAAAGGAAGAAAGAAGAAGAACCAATTGAAAACAAAGATGAAAGTTGTAACATAATATGAGATAAATGCCACTGTTGGAAAAAGTGGTGGAAGAACCTGCTGGAGCCAATAAAAGAATACTGGTTAAGCATGTTCCTATGACGACATCAAAGAGGTTGAATAAGCCATGAGTTTCTGGACTTAGTACTTCTGACCAATGCAGTGTTGATGAGAGCAAGGAGAAAGAGACTTAGGAGTTCTCTACATGCATTTGCATTTGCACTTCATTGCACCTTCATTTTAGTATTTGCATTTCATGCCTATTCCTTTTACTTTTTTGGATATTTTGACACTTGTTGTGCCTTGCATGTGGTTAACATTTCCTACCTTTATCACTGTTTAAATGGCACTGAGTGTGCCTTTGGATTCTAATGTCTATATGTTTTTAAGTAGGTGCTATGACTATGGAGCTGAGCTTCCTATCTTGTGGATTTTTACACTGTATACATGTGTTTGCTAACTCTGTTTTGCAGGATTTTTGAACCCTTTTGTTGATTCTGACAAAAAGGGGGAGAAAATATGTAGCTTGAATTGAAATGTTAGTTGCTTAAGTTAGTCAAGATAATGCATGCATGCGCTTTAATGGGAACAATTTTTAGCATGATACCTTGCATGGCATAAGGGCAACTTTATGGCATGCAGGTTAGGGTCGCAAGGGTTGATGAATTGACTATACAAAGGGGGAGCTTAAAGCTTAATGCAAAGACTGATAGAGCAGCTACTTTGCAAATCAAATTGGTATCAATATTTTTATTCACCCCTTTTATAGCATTTAGTGAGACTGATTATTGAATAATTTTTTATGCCATTAACTGCTTTGTGTTTATGAGATTCTTGAGTAATTGTTTATCTCCTTATGCTTTATATCTTATTGCAATATAGCAGCTCTTCAGCCCTGATGCCTTTACTGCTTATTGCTTTTTGTTTATGAGATAGATACTGCTGTTTGATCTTTGTCCCTTATACTGTTGTATATAAAATTACTCTGATGCCTTATCTCTGTGTTAGCGTCTTTACTCTGATCAATCTCACGAGCTCTATTGCTCAGACTAGTTGCTTGAAAAGATAATGCATTTACTCAGGGGGAGCTTGGTATAAATTCTTAACTGTAACTATTTGGTTTAGTTATTAACACTTCATTTCAAGGAATGTTATGTCATCATCAAAAAAGGGGGAGATTGTTGACTCCATAGGTTTTTGATGATAACAAAACATTCTATATTAGTGAGACTAACCAAGCTATCTAGTGTGTAGTGACAAATTGAGTGACATACTTAATTGATGGTTATGCGCAAACCAATCTATGCAAAGCTCAATATCACAGAAGAAACACACTATTAACGAAGTCCTCCTAATAAGCACAAGTCAAGAGAGCTTGAAGAAGGCTTAGTTCAACATATAAGGATTGAAGTAACTCATTAGTGGGACTAATGCCAGCAATAGAAGCAGAAGACATAAGGCGGCATGCACAAGATATCCATGCATCCTAAGGAAAGCCCCAAAAATGAAGCACACAAGTAAAGGGGAAATTGAAGATGAATTAGCTCGAAACACTCCACAAGAAATTCATTTTAGTGAGACTAACACCAAGAAGGAGAAGCCAAAAGAGGCAAGTCAGTAAGCCTAAGGCATTGCAAAAAGAAGTTAAAAGTTAGCAAAATGTTATTTCAGAAGTTGCCTTAGTGCAAGCAATGGAGAGCACATATTTAGTGGGACTAACGGAAATCGTGAATCTGCCAGCGTCAGAAAAAGACAAAATAACGGGCAAATTTTTCAAAGAGCCATAATAACGGCTAGTTTTGGCATATTTCTATATAAGCCATTAAATGACCGTTGGAGGTTAGATTTGAGGATTCAAGGACTCTAAAGAAAGCTAAAGCACTCAAGAATCCATACCAAGTAGACTTGGCAATTCGTGTTTCGTGTCGTGTTTCGTGTCGTGTTTACATAGGGTATAAACATGTATTATACATGACACGAACACGACACGATTATTAATCGTGTCACGAAATTTAAACACGAACACGAGACCTGTTTTTAAACGTGTACACGGGACACGAGACCTGTTTACACGATTAAGCCGTGTAACAGGTCATGACACGACACGACACGTTGACACGATTCAATTTTTCAAATATTTCAATTAACTAAATTATATATAATTAGAACTAAAAATGTCTAATTTTAAAATATAATTGGGTAATTGCCTAATTGGGTTGGGTATATTAGATTTTAGGGTTTTAATTAGCGAGTCTAACGTGTGTCGTGTAATAGGTTGTCGTGTTTTCATGTTAACCCGTTAACTAAGGCGTGTCTCTCGTGTCTTAAACGTGTTAATCGTGTCTTGACACGATTATGACACGAAACACGATTACCATAATCGTGTCTGACACGATTCGGACACGAGACACGTTAAGCTAAACACGAACATGGCTAAACGTATCTCGTTCCGTGTCGTGTCGTGTCGTGTCAAGACCCAAATTGCCAGGTCTAATACCAAGTGGTTCTACACTCTTTTTATCACTTTTACTTAGTTTTTTCAAGATAGTTTTTCGTTCCAATCATTTTTAAATCTTGTATAGAAGCTCCAGAGGTGTACTCAGATCATCTAGGATCTTTTTCAAACATTCTTTTCATCTTATTCTTGTTGTAATCAGTGCGGTGAAGCACTAGAGTTGAGCTTGGAGAAGCTCGGCTGATTGTGAGCTTGGATTAGCTCGTGTACAAGCTTGGTTGAAGCTTGGGTTGTTGTAACGGCTTGGTGTAGGCCCGTAACTACATCGGATTAGTGGATTTGTTGAAATCCTTGGTGCGGATAGCCAAGGTAGAGGACGTAGGTCAAGGAGGATCGAACCTCTATAAATCGTGGTGCAAGCTAAGCTTCCTCTAATCCTTTTGATACGAATCTAGTTGTGATAGATTCAAATCTACCCTTGAATTCCTCCAAAGATCTACTTGAAACTCCAACTTCTAGACTTGATGAATTTGACAGTCTTTCCAAAGATCCAATCTTCTTTCGTCGGCCCTAGATGATCAATTAGACCTGCAATTGACAACCTAAGATCACAAGAAACACAACTAGATAATCACTATCTAATTGTTTGCTAGGACTCTACAAGATTGAAGAGATCCTAAGTATGCTCAAACTAGAACAATGAAGCTAAATTCTCAAAAGAACTCTCTTTGATTGAAAAACTTAACTTGTGTTTACAAGAGGGGTATGGATCCCTTATATAGTAGTAAGAGACGTCCTAACCCTAATCCTAAAGCAATATGGGCGGCTATCAAGCATTACAAGCCCAAAAATAAAGACAAGGAAAACTAATCCAAGTCCAACTGGGAAAAACAAATAACAAGGCATAATTAAACAAGTATTGGACTTAGTCAAACAAGACCCAATCCTAATGTCATCTAAACATAACAATAAGCTAATCTAAGATAGAATAAACCCCACAATAGAAGAAATTATACATTCAAGCCCTAGGTCATATCGATTCCAAGTAAGGTGATGATCTTGGAATCAATGGATGAATGCTTGCTGAAATCATCACCAAAGCTCTTCAATTGCGCTTCAATGACCTTCATATCATCTAGATGACTTCGAACAAGGCCCATGAGTGCATCCTAGAACCTTTTAGCTCTTGCTCTAGTCATCGGACCAATACGCATCTTCAACAGATCAAATGGCATCTTCTTGGTGCTTGGAACATGCTCAACGATATCTCCATGATCTTCATGCTTCTCCATGCTTCCTTGCAGCCCTTGCACATCCTTTCCATGCTCTCCATTTTCATCTTTATGTCCATGATAAGCCCTTGGCGCATCATCCCCTCCCTCTTGAAAAGGATTTGTCCTCAAATCTACATCATTATCAAACAAAGACAAATCAACAACATTAAAGGTAGCACTAACATTACCATACTCACTAGGAAGATCTAGCTTCTATGCATTGTTGTTGATCCACTCCAACACTTGGAATGGACCATCTTTGCGGGGTAAAAGCTTGGATTTCCTCTTTTCAGGAAATCTCTCCTTCCTTAGATGCAACCAAACCCAATCTCCAAGCTCAAAGATAACTTCTTTGCTACTCTTGTTAGCCATCTTCATGTAATGTTGAGTCTTCTTTTCAATGTTTGCTCTAACCTTTTCATGAAGTTCTCTCAACATATTTAGCCTTTCTTTGACCATCCATGTCGACTTGCACACTCAAAGGTAAACTCATCAAATCCAAAGGAGTTAGAGGATTAAAACCATACACAATTTCAAAAGGTGAATAACCAGTAGTACTATGTATGCTTCTATTATATGCAAATTCAATATGATGCAAACATTCCTCCCAAGTTCTTAAGTTCTTTTTAATCAAAGCTCTAAGCAAGCTAGATAAAGTCCTATTAATAACTTCAGTTTGTCCATTAGTTTGAGGATGACAAGTTGTTGAAAACATCAACTTAGTACCTAACTTAGCCAATAAAGTTCTCCAAAAGTGACTTAAGAACTTAGCATCTCTATCAGAAACAATGGTTCTAGGCATTCCATGCAATCTAACAATCTCCCTAAAGAACAAGTTAGCTACATTAATGGCATCATCAGTCTTAGAACATGCAATAAAGTGTGCATCTTAGAAAACCTATCAACCACCACAAAAACAGAATCTTTACCTCTCCTAGAACGAGGCAAACGTAACACAAAATCCATGCTAATGTGTGTCCATGGTTCGTGAGGAATAGGCAAAGGAGTATACAATCCATGTGGTTTAGATGTAGACTTAGCTTGCAAACAAACAATACAACTAGAAACATGCTTTCCTACATCATATCGCATCTTAGGCCAAAAGAAGTGTTCATGCAAGATCTCATATGTTCTATCAACACCAAAATGACCCATTAAACCCCCTTCATGCGATTCCCTCATAAGCACATCACGCAAAGAACAAGAAGGAATACACAATCTAGATTCTTTAAACAAATATCCATTATGCATATAATACTTCCCAAAACCAGATTTAGCACATGCTTTATAGATATCACAAAAATAAGCATCCAAAGCGTTTAAGTCCTTAATTAACTCAAATCCTAGAAATTTAGATTCAAGTGTGAAAAGTAACACATACCTCCTTGACAATGCATCAGCCACAACATTCTCCTTATAATTAGGAAAGGTAAGGATAATTAACACACCTTCATAATTACTCAAAAGACACATTCTACAAGTTCCATCCTTCTTTGGAACTAGCAACACATGGAGAAAGGCTTTCTCTCACATAACCCTTTTCAAGCAACTCTCCAACTTGTTTCTCCAATTCCTTTGTCTCATCAGGATTCGTCCTATAGGCTGGCCTATTAGGTATTTGCGCCCCAGGTATGAAGTCAATTTGATGCTCAATCCCACTGGTGGCAATCCACTAGGAATTTCCTCTGGAAACATATCTGCATAATCACTCAAAAGAGAAGCCATATTGCTTGGAAGTTCACTAGCCAAGTTGTTAGTACTCACAAGTGTATTTTGAAACAAAAGTAAGATCAAAACAGAATTCTCATGCAAAGCACTCTTAATTTTACTCTTAGTAGCTAACATAAACTATTTAACAATTTTCTTAGAACTAGCTTTCTTTTCACCCAAAACATGTTTAGTGTCATCGCAAATAACACCTAAACTAGGTTCCAACTTACTCTTTTCTTTAGCCCTAGATTTAGCCTCTAATCTAGCAAAATCATCTCTTAATTTCAATTGATCTTTTAAAGCTTCTTGAGGTGATAAAGGAACTAAAGTGATAGGACTCTTACCACACATAACAGAGTACTTATTTGTCTCACCATCATGTTGAACTTTGTTGTCATATTGTCATGGCCTCCCAAGCAACACATGACAAGCCTGCATTGGCAAGATATCACACAAGACATCCTCTTTGTACCTACCCAAAGAAAGAGTAACTAAAACTTGTTTGGTAACCCTAATTTCTTTTCTGTTATTGACCAACCTAAGCTATAGGGTTTAGGATGCTTAGAAGTAGGTAGTTGTAACTCTCTCACCAAATAAACACTAGCTATGTTTGTACAACTCCCACCATCAATAATCACACTACTAGGTTTTCCATTCACATAGCATCTAGTGTGAAATAAGTTCTCCCTTTGATTTTGAACATCCCCTTTCACATATGCACTTAAAGTTCTCCTAGCTACCAAACTCTTAAATGGATTTAACTCATCAACATCATCAATTGTAGCCTCCTCATCGCCCTTCTCATCATCACCATCCCCACTAGAACCTGGAGTGAAATCACCTTCCTCTTTACTAAAAAACTCACCATGCTCATTAAAATATATCACCTTCTTATTAACACAATCCTTAGCATAGTGATCAAATCCTTGACACTTAAAAACTTAATGTTAGATTTAGATGATGAACTTGAAGAACCCTTACTTTCAATTTAGGACTTATAAACCCCTTTTAAGCAACCTCCTTCTCCTTGTACGGAGTTTTCTCATCTTACCTAATAAGAGTTTTCCATGAGCTACTTCATGATGTTAAACCCCTTTTGGTCATACTATTGTCGAAACGTTCGGGTCCGGGGTACAAACCCTGCCGAAATGACTTAAAAAAGGGAGTCGCCACTAATCTTTTTTCCAGGTGTGATTAGCCACCTATTGACCTAATCAGCCTAATGTGGTCCAAAGCTTGGCGAGGGACCCAACCTATAGGTCCGGTCTTGTCACCTGAATCTAGGTTCGGGAGTCAAGTACACCCGGGGAAGGATGAGCACCCCCGGTACGCCCGTCAAGAGACGGTACCTCTAAGTCTAACTAGATCTAATGTGGGTCTAAAATAATAAAAAGGGTTGCTTTTAGTTCTTAGTCCTATGTTTTTATTTTTCTTTGTTTCAAGTAAATTGAAACCTTTTATTATGTGTGAAAACATGGCACAAACTTGGGAGGACATAACAGGAATAGGAACAGCACCTTCCGATGAGGAAGGGTAAACTAAGAAATTTAGACAACACCTTCCGGTGGGGGAGGGCAGACTGGGAATGTAAACAACACCTTCCGATGAGGAAGGGCAAACTAGGAATTTAGACAACACCTTTCGGTGGGGAAGGGCAAACTGGTAAGCTAAACTTAAACAACACCTTCCGGTTGGGAAGGGCAAACTAGGGTTTCTAAACAACACCTGCCGGTGAGGAAGGGCAAATTGGGTAAAGTAGACTTAAACAATACCTTCCGATGAGGAAGGACAAATTAAGGATTCTAAACAACACCTTCCGGTGAGGAAGGGCAAATTGGGTAAAGTAGACTTAAACAACACTGATTGAGCTAAAAACAACCCTATTTTTATGGCTATTTTACTATGTTTTTGGATCTATTTATGCTTAAATATATGTTATTTTGATAATATTTGTGTTTTGAGTCTTTAAGTGATGTGAAATTAAGAATTTGTTATTTTCACTACTTTTGGAGTTATTTTGATGACTTTTTACACAGACTTGAGCAAAGCAATTTTGAGTATAGATTTGGAAGATTCGAAGTTCGTGTTTGAAGACTATTTGAAGATAATTTGAAGATTTGAAGACTTTGAAGATTTGAAGACTTTGAAGAATTATTTCAAGAGCAAGAATTGAAGATTGGAGCTTAAATTGCGAAGGAATGAAGACAAGCCATGGATAAGCCTTTAAGCTAAGGAATTTTGGATATTTTATATGGGAAAATACTCAGCCCATAATTGGAGTTAAAATCCCAATTAATGTCGCTTATATCCAAGGAGATATCCAATTCCCGCTTATTTCCGCTTCTAGTCCTAACAGGATTAGGATTCAGCGCAGTTTTGGTAGAAAAATCATAACTTTCTACTCAGACCTCCGTTTTAGGCCCATGAGTACTCGTTGGAAAGCTAACTCCGAGATCTACAACTTTTCTTTGAAGTCCAAGACCCAGTGTTGTCGTTTTCAAGCCCAAAAATGCCGTCTAATTCTCTACACGAATTCAGGATTTTTCAGGATCCTATTTTGACTAGGATTTTGGTTCTAGGAAGACTTTTAATCTAACTTAGAGTCTAAGTTAGACCAAAAACCGTCCTAGACCTCTTTCCTACTTAGAACTGGAATTCCTAGGGTTATTTTCAGTATAAATAGGCACCTCATGTAACACAAATCACATACTCCTACACACCCACATACTTTTCATAGTTTAGATTTATTCTTCTAGTTTTTAGGCAAGGGTGCCGCCACCCTCTCTAGCCATAAAGAGGTGCGGCATACCTAGGTATTTTGCAAGGAGATTTCGCTCCCTTCTAGTTCTGTAAGTATTCTTAAGCCTCTCATGGATTTTTCCTAAATCCATGAGTAGCTAAATTCTTAATACTTCTGATCTTTTGGTGAATTCAATCAATTGATATGGTGAGATTTCTGTTCTTATAATTTAGTATTTTATTCTTGATAGATAGCATGTTAAACTCTGTTTTACACCCTATTTATTCTAAGATCTTGATTTTTATTGATTTATGCGGCCGATAAAGCGATAATTTGAGAGATCTATTGCTAAGTCAGGCGGAACAGTTAACAACCGAGTCTGATTGTTTGGTAGCGAATTGATGACGATTGATAGTCGCTCAATGGGTTTTTCATGCCAGTGATCAGATTTATCTGGTTGTTGTATGGTTTTACTTGTTAAGCATGTGTGAAAGAACTAATTAAATAGTTGATCTCAATGTTTTGTTGCTTGGTGAATCTTTAAGGCTTAACCGGTAATTGATTTGTTAAGTTAATGAAAGGGGTAATTTAAGCTTTAACCGGTAATCTTATGTAAATATCATGTTAGGATTTTCCTAGACCCGTTATCATCAAGGATTTAATATTGAATTCATCTTTTAAATCGTGGATCCATAGTCAATTTGATTGTTTTCTACCATTAGAGAAGAAGTATGCCTTTTAATTATTGTTTTCTTTCTTATTTGCTATAGATCTGGATTTAATTACTTTGCTTTGTTTTCTAGTTTAATTGCTTCCTTTTTAATTGTTATTCTTAAACCTCTGTTTTTACATATTGTTTTTGAGAGATTTTTAAGGATTGTATCTTCGGATAAAGTCTATCGACCTTCTCTGTGGGATCGACCCCTGCTTACCCTATCCACTTAGTTAGGATTTTGCGGGGATTATTTTTATGATTGCTGACGACCGATCAAACACCTTCCGATGGGGAAGGGCAAATTAGGGATTCTAAACAACACCTTCAGGTGAGGAAGGGAAAATTGGGTAATGGATATGCACAATGTGATTTTTAGCAAATGCTCTGTTATGCACTATCTATAATATATGCGAATGCAATTTTAGTGAAAAATAAACAAATCTATCATGTAAAACAAAACCCATTTTTTTGTGATTTTTCCAATTTATATTACTTTGGTATCTATAGATAAGATAAGGCATGAATAAAACTATTTTTGTAATTTTTAATTCAAAGTATCATTATTAAGATTATCTAATGGAAATGTAATCCTAGTTATGCAAATGTCCTACTAGTTAACTATAAATCTGAGTCGGGCCTACGCTACATGACAAAAATGCAAAAATGCTAATTTACAAATCAAAGCCATGAAATATGCAAAAAAATGCAAAAAAGCACAAATGCAACAATATTGAAGTATTTTTGGATTTTCTTAAATCTGGAATGCAATCTACCAAAGTCTAATATGCTAAAATAAACATGTTAATTTAGACTAGCAATGAATTTAAAATGACCAAAATGCCCCGCCAATGTGCAAATGACCAGAATACCCTTAAGTGATCCTAATGCCAATTAAGAAATAAATTGATCTGAATTAAAGAATATAGGACAAAAACGGGTGTCTACAACTATTCCTCTTCACTTAACCCTTGGCCTTCAAAGCATGTTGCAAAATTTCCTCTAAATCATAATGTTGTTGCATCTCTACAATATCATTAATCTCCCTATTCAAACCCGCAAGAAATCTAGCCATAGTAGCTTGTGGAACTTCTTCAATTTCAGCCCTAGACATCAACAACATCATCTCCGAATAGCACTCATCAACACTCTTAGACCCTTGTCTCAATGCTTGCAATCTTTGATAAAGAGAATTGATGTAGTAACTTGACACAAACCTCTTCCTCATAACACTCTTCAAATCAGCCCATGTGTCAATTGGTCTCTCCCTATTTCTCCTCCTAGATTACACCAATTGATTCCACAAACTTAAAGCATTCTCAACAAGCTCAAGGATAGTAATTTGTACCTTCCTAGATTCAGGATAAGGATGATAGTCAAAGTACATATCTAACTTAGATTCTCAATCCAAACAATCCTCTGGAACTCCCCTTCCATTGAACTTAGGTTTTGCGTACTTGATGTTGTCTTTAGGCTCCTCTCTCTCAACAACCCTTCTAGGCCGCAATTTATCCATATAAGCTTGTCCTCCAGCTTCTTGCTCCCTTAATCTATCTAATGGACCTCCCCTAGCAACTTCCCTTGGTGGTGGAAGTTGAGCTTGATTAGTCCTTTGTTGATTTTGGGCCTCTAAGGTATCCATCCTTTGATTAAGTTGAGTAGACATTGTGTCCATTCTTTGCACTAGAGTTTGTAACAAGGTAGTCATGTGTTACTTCCTGATTTCTCCATCTTGTTTATCTCCCATTGTAGCACAAAAGGTTAGTATAGATAAAGAAAATCCTCACAAATAGTGTGTGTGTGTGTGTGTGATTAGCAACAAGTGCTCTCGTGTTTGCACTCAACCTATGGGTTGGCGGTCCTCTATCTCTCTTAATGATCTCACACTATTTCTGCCTTTTTCCACTCATTTTAGCTTCAATAGGCCTAATAAGAACAACTTGTAAGGATTACTTCGCTCTTCTCGTGACCTACTTGAGGAACAAACAATTAGTAGCAAAACTAGAGTGAAACTCAAAGATAAGTGATCTGGAAACCAAACCAAACTTGTAGCCCTTCAATGTCGATGTAGATAGTCTCAATGTAGAAGTTATGCTTGAATTTGAGACCAAAAATTTTCCGTCTCAACCTTGCAAAAGGTCGAACTCAACCTAAATAGGGTTGAAACAACCCCCTAAACACAAACCAAATTCAAGCTTTTAAAATCCTATTTTGTACCACTTATTTTTCTCAACTTGAATTCGATGAGTCCAAAACTATGAATCCTTCAAATTAACACTTCAATAAGATCAATTGTACACAAAACACAAAATTCCCAATTCCAATCAACCAAGAACCATAATTGAAACTCAAGAACCCTAATTATGAACTCAAGAACCCTAATTTTGAATTTAATGAGCTCCAAACTAACATTCTTCAAATTAAACCTTCAATTGCAGCAAAAGCTTCCCAAAATCCTCAAACACACTTTCAATTCCACTCGATTTTCCCCAATTAGGGCTAATTGCAACAAATTAGATCAATTGCACAAATCAAGAACCCTAACCCCCTGCAAAAATCGATAACCTTTTTTGATTTTTTTTTTAATTTTCACTATTTTTCCCAGAAAGATCAAGATGTAAAAACACTAAATCTAAAATTTCAACCAATTCCGACCACTAACGAATGCAGAACAAAAATCACAAGTTCCTGATCGAAAATTTTTTTTTATTTTTGATTTTTTTAATATTTTTCAATATATCCTTGATGTATGAGGACTCCAAATCTGAAATTTCAAAGCAATCTGACCACTAATGAATCCGCAACAAAAATCGAAAGTTTTTGACTTTTTGAAATTTGAAAATTGCGATATGAGCTTTTATGGATGAAAAACTTGATGAATGATAAATAGAAGGATAGATTTACCGATTGAAGACGAAAACCTATGCTCTGAATACCAATTGATGCGAATCTAGTTGTGATAGATTCAAATCTACCATTGAATTCCTCCAAAGATCTACTTGAAACTCCAACTTCTAGACTTGATGAATTTAATAGTCTTCCCAAAGATCCAATCTTCTTTCGTCGGCCCTAGATGATTAATTAGACCTGCAATTGACAACCTAAGATCACAAGAAATACAACTAGATAATCACTATCTAATTGTTTGCTAGGACTCTACAAGATTGAAGAGATCCTAAGTATGCTCAAACTAGAACAATGAAGCTAAATTCTCAAAAGAACTCTCTTTGATTGAAAAACTTAACTTGTGTTTACAAGAGGGGTATGGATCCCTTATATAGTAGTAAGGGACGTCCTAACTCTAATCTTAAAGCAATATGCGCGGCTATCAAGCCTTACAAGCCCAAAAATAAAGACAAGGAAAACTAATCCAAGTCCAACTAGGAAAAATAAATAACAAGGCATAATTAAACAAGGATTGGACTTAGTCAAACAAGGCCCAATCCTAATGTCATCTAAACATAACAATAAGCTAATCTAAGATAGAATAAAGCCCACAATAGCCGAAATTATACATTCAAGCCCTAAGTCATATCGGTTGCAAGTAAGGTGATGATCTTGGAATGAATGGATGAATGCTTGCTCAAATCATCATCAAAGCTCTTCAATTGCGCTTCAATGACCTTCATATCATCTAGATGACTTCGAACAAGGCCCATGAGTGCATCCTTGAACCTCTTAGCTCTTGCTCTAGTCATCGGACCAATAGGCATCTTCAATGGATCAAATGGCATCTTCTTGGTGCTTGGAACATGCTCAACGATATCTCCATGATCTTCATGCTTCTCCATGCTTCCTTGCAGCCCTTGCACATCCTTTTCATGCTCTCCATTGTCATCTTTATGTCCATGATAAGCCCTTGGCACATCACCTATTCTAGTTATTTTGCCATTCAAGCTATTTATTGCTCACCATCTTCTCTCTCCAACTGGCTCTATCATTACTAGCTGATTGCACATATTAACTCTTCACATATATTCATTTGTCATATTCTCTTATACCTCTTGTTAATATATTGTGCACAGTTCTGTTTTGATTTGCTCTCACTAATTCCTTCATATAGTCTGGTCGCATTAACGATCTGTTTTGCAGAAAGTTAGTTAAGCTAAAAAGTTTCCAAAGTGTGCCATTCACCCCCCCCCCCCCCTCTAGCACCACCTTTGGGACCAATAGACGTCAATTTGGATGACGTGTGAGAATTTTTGATGCCAGGCCCTTATTTGAGCAATTTGGCAAACGTTAGGCCCTTATTTGGTCAATTTAAAAGATCGAGCCCTTATTTGAGCATTTTGGCAAACGTTAGGCCCTTATTTGAGTATTTTGGCAAACGGTAGGCCCTTATTTGGCCAAATTAAAAGATCAGGCCCTTATTTGAACATCTTGGCAAACGTTAGGCCCTTATTTGAGCAATTAGCCAAATTTTCTACATACCATTGTGATGTTTTTTTTGTCTTGGATAGTCATATTCTAAGAAAAATCAATTAGGTAAACGGTTACATTGTAAATCAATGTTTTGTTGCAGGAGATGACAATCATTGTTAAAAGTGCATTTTGAGAGTAAAAATCCTGCTCTAGGAGAAAAATGGTATCTGTGAAAGATAACGGTAGTGTAGTATTGAAAAAACTATAGTTAAATCTGAATGTAATGTTTTAATCTTATCCGACAAAATTGATTGTTTACACGTGGCAAATATCCAAGAGGGCATTGGAAATCATTGGTGGGGGTGAGTAATGGAGGGGAGCCGGACCCAACGGACATCTTTTCATGCCTCAGACTTTAAAATTGAAGTTACCATAACAATAAATAAAAATAAAAATATACGTTAAAACAAAGAATAAGATTCTTAGTAGGGCACTGAGTCGTTCAGCGGTAGGTTTCGGACCCCGGACTACTGAAACCTATGGAGCTGCCACTAATCAAATTCTAGGTGTTATTAGTCACTGGAAGTTGAAAGGAATGAGAAATGAGAGAAAGAAGATGGATTGTTTTTTTTTCCCAGAGCTTTACTCTGACTAATTCGGATTCGACCCGAGTCGCGCACCTAGGTTTGGTGGGTGAGTCTACCAATGGTGGGCGACTGCGTTTACAAGGTCTCCAACCTAAGACCTGCTTTAGGGGCAGATCCTTGTGTTGTATTAAGGGGGCCATGGCTCTCTCAAAAAATTAGAAAATCCTCTTGAAAATTAGAAAAACCCTTTGGTATAATGTGTATCTATATGCAACTTAGGGCTGCTCATCGGTCAGTTTCGGTGCAAGTAGGTCGGTGACTTACCTGAAACCGACAGATTGATTGGAATAGAAATGTCACCGACCACCGACCCAAACTCCCCATGGAACCGAAGAAACCGAGCACCGACAGTTTCAGTCGGGTCGGTCGGTGTAGGCGGTTTTTAGAGAGACAAAAATGTTGAAATTTACTAATTTAGTATTCAAGCAAAAATTTTAGGAAATCTGACACTTTTGAAATTGGTTTATTATTTATGGTTTATTATTGGCTTAAACCATAAATATTCTATACAAATAAAATTACAAGCAAATAACGACTTAATCAGACCTGAAGCAAGGAAAAACTCAGAAAAAACCGAGATAGAAAGAAAAGAATCGAAGGATTGGGGGACTGGGGATTAGGGTTTTTTTCAAATAGGAAATGAGAATGACAGAGAGACCAGAGGAAGAAGAAGACAGAGGACTAAGAAGAAGAAAGGAGAAGGAGAGTTCGGTGATACGATGTGTCGAGGGAGAGAGGGAGAGAAAATAAGAAGAAAGGGAAACCCTTCTTTGTTTGTTTTTTGTTTGTTTCTGATACATATATATAACGTTTTTAATTTAAATATTTTTATTATAAATTATATATATAATTATATATTATATATCATATCAGAAATAAAAATAGGGCCGGTTTTTCGGTTGGTTTCGATTCATTAACTAGTGAATCACCACTGAATCGAGAAATCAAATAAACCGCCCCTATAAACCGTTTACACCGATCACACCGCCCGCACCTTTTTCAGGTCGATACGGCCGGTTTAGGCAGTGCGGTCGGTTTTTGAGCAACCCTAATGCAACTACACCTCAAAAATTTCAATTTGGCCCCCCAAATTTAATTTTGCATAGAATAACTTATATTGGCCCCCTCAAACTTGCATGTTAAGATCCATCCCTCTTCTGCTTAAGTTGGAACAAGTCGTTTATCACTTGATCCAACCCACGTAGATTAAGATGGATTGTTTTTAGTTATGAATACTTTGAGCAAAGGCAGACCGTGCCCCATTTTATTATGTTAGTTAAGTTTCCCTTGTGTGTTCCGTTCCGCTAGTCCCGCCATTTGACACGTTATTTATTATAGTTAAAAGTTAATTCTTCTTAAACGACTTTTAACTGCCAAGTAAAAAAAAAAACAAAACTGTTTTTTTTTTAAAGAGAGTAGATATAAAGAATTTAGCAATTGTCATGAGAAAATCTAGAGAGTAGAAAGTTTTTGTTGTATCAATTTTTTGGTTTTTTAACATATGGTCAAAAAGAGAGAGAGTGTGGGGAGCTATCAGCTTATAAGTATTTGTGTAAACTGTACACGAAGCCGAAGACAAAAGCCGGCTTCTCTTCTTCTTCTTCTTTCCCATTTCTGTTTTTGCTTCAAGTTTCTCTCTCGCTCACCTTAAATTTTCTCTTTACCTTCTTTGCTTTGGAACTTGGTTTGATTTCATCGTTTATTTTATTTTGATGATTTGATCGGGTAAAGCAAGGAAGAGAAGGGTGCCCATAAAGTTTCTTCTTTTTCCTTTTTTTTTGTAGAAAAACAGGATTGGAATATGACACTTTGATTCAGCTTTTGTATCATAAATCTGATACTATATTTTAAAGAAATTTCCATTTTTGGGTTGGGTTTGATTTTTGAGGGGATGGGTTGTTTTCCTTGTTTCGATTCGAGGGAGGAACAAAAGTTAAATCCTGTTCAAGAAACCGATGATCGAAAGCAAGGCCAGCCAACCGTTTCCTCTAATATCTCCAAATTATCTTCAGGTTACCTTCTATTTCTTTATTTTATTTAAAATCAAGTATCTTATTGTTTTTGTTGATCTGATCTGGTGCTGTCTGATTCATTATTGTTTGCCCAGTATTGATGATGTGCTTGTTTTGTTCTTCTATAATTCTTCTCATTATTTACTGTATATTATTACATGTGTTTGATTTATCTTGATACATCTTTAGAGATTTAAATTTTGGGTTGTTTCCAATCCTGTAGATTTTCATGCCCCTTTTAAAGGGATTAGGACCTACCAATGAATCGATGATCTTGATTTACTTGTGGTGATTGTAATTTATTCAATATCCAGTCAAAGATATTTTGTAATTTATTACCAATTCAATCTATTAAAGTGAAATTTACTTGCTTTGTATAATAAGCAAAGTTGACTAGTACTAGAAGTTATAGGCTTATAGCTTGATGGGATTATTGCTTGGCAATTGAAAATTGCCTCTTTTATGGAATTGCTGAGCTTGATATCGTTTTCCCTTTTGATATTAGATCGTTTCCTTTGCCATAACATCATGATTAGATCTTTAATAGTTATGTTTTTTATGGAATTGGCAGGAGGGGACAGGCTTAGATCAAGAAGTAATGGAGGGTCCAAAAGGGAATTACCCAGTCCCAAGGATGGGCCTGGCGTGCAAATTGCTGCTCAAACTTTTACATTTCGTGAGCTTGCAACTGCAACAAAGAATTTTAGGCCAGAGTCTTTCTTAGGTGAAGGTGGATTTGGACGTGTTTACAAAGGGCGGCTTGAAAGTACTGGTCAGGTAAATCTTATTAATGTTGCAGTTTTTTTGCTGGATATCAAAAGCATATGAATATGATGTTGCTTCAATAATTAGGCTCTTTTTTTTTTTTTTGCAATAAATAATTAGGCTCTTTGTCATTTGGAAATTTACCACTTTTTGTGTGTTTTGCTTGTTTTGCTCAAGCCTGTCATATGCTCTGAGTGGAAATTTTTAAATTCAATCATTTAGGGTAGTTTTATAGATATTTAGTTGTTGAAGGGAAAGTATTTGGAAAGTAAATGCTTTTTTAACATTTATTACTTACCAAGTGAAGCATAAATAAGTATGGCAACTGAAGCATTAAGATTCTATTTGGTAAAATTACCAGTTAGTGTCAGTTCACACTCTTAATCCAGAATTTTCAAATCTTCTAACTCACTTGCTAGTAGTTGCTATGCATTTTGATATCGCTCCCACCAAAGAGGATATACACGGATCAATGTTAGTTTCCAGTTGGGAGGGTGGAAGGAAAATGTTCAATTTAATGGCTGTGATTAATAACCTCAGATGCTATTTCTAGCTCAAGTTTTTGATGGAAAATTTGTCCTTACCCCTCTTCTTCCTCTCTGTCAAATGGAGACTTAGTAAACACTGAAAAGTTTGATTGTTGAACTTGGATGCAGCTCTTTCATTGATAACTCTCAACTGGTAACGCTGTCCATTGTAGATGATTTAATGAACATTTGAGTAATGTTTTATCCTTGGGCTGTGATTATTGCTATTTTACATATTTGACCCTCTGGTGAGCAGAATTCACTCTTCTGGAGTCTGCTTTGCTGATAAAATGTGGTTTTTATGTCAAAATCCTTCCATTTGATGTTGTCATGATGTAGCTGAGGTTTGGTACGTTTGCATGCAGCATCATTTATTAATATTAAAATTATTTTTTTAGAGAAGGAACATGAAGCGAGTATGTTTAACCATGTTAATTGAACTGCATATTTTCTGAGTCTGTCAAAACTATATCTTTCCCATATAACTGGACCATCATATATATATGTAAGAAATTTGAAGGAGCATCTATGTGTTATCTTCTCAAATTGCTCAAATTGAGGGTTCTTAATGTTCTTATAGTCAGGATAATAAAACTAAATCTTGTAGGCTTGAGGAGCTCCTGCCATTATTTCACTTTGATATACATTTTTTTGCCTTTGCAGGTAGTTGCAGTCAAACAGTTGGATAGAAATGGTCTCCAGGGTAACAGAGAATTTCTGGTTGAGGTTCTCATGCTAAGCCTTCTTCATCATCCTAATCTAGTTAACCTAATTGGATATTGTGCTGATGGAGATCAGCGGCTTCTTGTCTATGAATTCATGCCATTGGGGTCCTTGGAAGACCACCTTCATGGTAATATTTTAGTGCACTTCTGCTCCTCTTATGATTGAATTCTTTTCTCACATTAATTTATTTATTTATTGAGAGTGACTGGTGACTGCAACCTTTAGATCTTGACAAATCCATGTTCAACTTAAAAAATTTAGACTTCTGAGGTTGGTGTAGCATGTCTGCATTAGGTAATTAGGTTAGAAGGAACTTCCGAATATTTAAGAGACTTCTAGCTCCTTGGATTTTCCAGTTTAGCCAATGTTGTTGTAAAATGGTTGTGAGTGTTCTCCAAAGATGATGAAAGGGGTATCTTTGATTGGATATGATGTTTAAGGATTTGGCTAGGAGATGTAATTTTTGTCATCTTTAAAAGCTAAAGCCTGCTGTTTTGTAAGCTCAAACTGTTAGACATCATCTGAGACCCAGAAGATAGTGCTAAGTATTTTACATTGTCTTAAAAGTTCAAAACTTATGCATTTATCTTTCCTTCTCTTGTGGTGGATGTACTTTTGTTCAAGTAAAATTTTGACAGCATGCCAAGCGTATGACTAATAATTGGCCATGAGGCTCTGTAGTTTTCATGCTATTGAAGAGAATTTATGGTAACACATTTAATATGTGTGTGCATTCATTCCAATATGAGCATCAAGGGTTTATTCATATGGTGTCTAACAGCCTTACATAAATTAATTAAACAGTTCAGGCCAATGCTGCATTAGTCACTCTTTTGGGTGGCTTTTATTGATAATGTACTGTAAAATAAAATTTTTCTTGCTGTCTAAGAACAAGATATTATTTTATTGTTATAACTTCAAGATAGGACTACTTAAATTATTATCAAGATATTATATATATATATATATATATATATCAATATAGTAGTGTCAAAATTCACTCTAGGTGTCCTAGGAGCTTGTATTATTTCCGAGTACCAATAGAGACAGGTAGAAGTAATGTTAGAACAAGAAGCAGAGACGAGGGTGAAGAGCTGTTTAATTAGTCTCCTTTCTATATTTCTTCCATCTCTTATATCCTATGTATAAGTTAATCTTTCTTGGTAGCAACATGGCTGTGGTTTTGAATACGATCACCTATAAAGTTTATATATATATATATATATGGTTAAAAAATTTTATGTTGTTGCTCTGTTACATACTTGTAACATAATATTTATGCTAAAATTTTTTTATGTATCTTTGGTGAATAGTTTTTTATTTGGGTTTTCCTGTGGTACTTACTGAGAAATCATGCTAAGTGTATAGAAAAACTAGGTCTTCCAGTTTGTTGAGATTTGCTACTTATGATACAAGGACGTTCTTGTAATTATTGGTGTTCAACATGAGCTCAACGTAATATTGTGGCCTGGCTATTTGACATGGAAATTTGGCTTACAGATTTATCTTATCTCCATAAGCTGAATTCACCTTTATGGTTGACATGCAATATTGTGATTGGTACTGCAACTGCTAAACCTAACAGATATGGACATTTATAATTATAGTCTGGTACTTCGATTTGAGTTAAATGACTGGGTTTTCTTATGGTTTTATGGTTCTCCAAACCCCAGTTTCTTGGTCACAGTTTCCCCACTAATCATAAAATGTGAAAGTAAGCCTAAATGCCTAATTGTTGCTGGAACTAATAATGGGCTATGATCATATAATTATCATAATGGATCTGTTTTTTTGGCTCACTGGAATGCTGCCATATTCTCTTTATAGTTTGGAAGCATCAAAGTTTTTCCCTCCTTTCCAATAACAGATGTGGGATATGTACTAACAATTAGTGAATCTGTTTCTTGATATGTTATCATGTCTTTGGATGATTTCCGGTGCAAGTTGATATAAATAAATGTGTGCAAGGTTTCCAGTGTCATGCTCCTGACTATATTTTGGCTCATGCTCTGCACTCAACTACAGGTATTATATAATAAAAGGGGTATTCATTATGATCTAATTTTTCATTAAACGCTCTGCAGATCTTCCTCCTGACAAGGAACCACTAGATTGGAACACAAGAATGAAGATAGCAGCTGGTGCCGCTAAAGGTTTGGAATACCTGCATGATAAAGCAAACCCTCCTGTTATTTACAGGGACTTCAAGTCCTCAAACATATTACTGGAGGAAGGATTTCACCCTAAGTTATCTGATTTTGGCCTTGCTAAACTTGGTCCTGTTGGAGATAAATCACATGTTTCCACCAGAGTTATGGGCACATATGGTTATTGTGCACCTGAGTATGCCATGACTGGTCAATTGACGGTCAAATCTGATGTTTATAGTTTTGGGGTGGTTTTCTTGGAGCTGATTACTGGACGGAAAGCAATTGACAGCACACGACCCCATGGAGAACAGAACCTTGTTACATGGGTAAATTTTGTTTTTTTCTTTTTCCTTCCTTTCTGTACTTTGGTTGCTTAAATATCAAGTTGTTGATGGTTGCTGTAGGAGTCCAACAAGCAATGGCTAGGACTTATATTGAGTTCTGTTCTTGTTTATGTATATACAGGCACGTCCACTATTCAATGACCGCCGCAAATTTTCAAAATTGGCAGATCCACGACTGCAGGGGCGATATCCAATGCGAGGTCTCTACCAAGCTCTAGCAGTGGCATCCATGTGCATCCAAGAGCAGGCTGCCACACGTCCTCTGATTGGGGATGTGGTCACTGCCCTCTCTTATTTGGCAAATCAGGCATACGATCCTAATTCAGCAGGGCATGGGTACAGAGGCTCTGGAGATAAGGATGACAAAAGATACAGAGATGACAGAGGAGGAAGGGTATCAAAGAATGAAGAAGGAGGAGCATCTGGCCGTAGGTGGGATTTAGAAGGGTCCGAGAAGGAGGACTCCCCCAGAGAAACTGCTAGGATGTTAAATAGGGATTTGGATAGGGAACGGGCTGTAGCTGAGGCAAAGATGTGGGGGGAGAGGGAACGGGCTGTAGCCGAAGCCAAGATGTGGGGTGAAAATTGGCGAGAAAAAAGGAGACAAAGTGCACAAGGTAGTTTTGATGGCTCCAATGGGTAATATCCTAGCAAAACCGGTGCCCTTTATCTTCCACCACGGTGTTTATCCAGCTCTCACTAACTGGGTGAAGAAACATATCTAGCTTTCCTCTGCCTGGTCCATCCAAAAAAGCTTGGTGAGGCTTTCTTCCGTCTCTAAAATGGAGACAGGTGGTGCTCTTTGTAAGGGACTTTGGTGCTGACATGTTCTTAACCCCTTTTTTAATCTTTGATTTTTGTTTTCTTCTCTTTTTCTTTACTTTACACCCGTTCACTGAAGCATAGAAAAAGATAATTATGATGATGATAATGATATGATCAAAAGCATAATGGGGAGTGTACATTGTCTACTACTATTAGAAGAGCACAAGAGAAGAACAAGACGTATTTATAAAATTTTGAGAGTAGAGACGTCTGGGTCAGTGTTGTCCTTGCTCTTTTGTAGGGTCACCTCCTGTACGGAACGCTTGTATTGTTTGTATGTTGTAGTCATCTTCAGTACACAAAAAACACATTTTACCAACTACTAATTTAGATCTTTTTCAAGTTCACCCAATTTTGTGATTCAATGCTTTATTATGATATACATCAAGGTATCTTTCTCCCTTATCCTGGGCAACTGCAAGATTACTTCTCATTCGGCCAGGTTTCAAGTTTCTGGTTACCCACATTCATCTCCATTTCTTTTCTTTCTTGTCATGTCGTGAGGGTTATTCATCTTTTGACTTTTTTAGCTTTACATGTATGGTTCAGAGAATCAGAGAGGAAATGCAATCTGATTTCTTGGACACAATTTATTCACAGATTATGTGAGTTCTAATAGTAATATCTTTGAATCATTAGTATTTTAATGAATTTAATTTTATTTAAAGTACAACAAAAGACACTCCCACCCCTCCCAAAAAAAAAAACACCTTACCTTTGAAATATCTAATTTATTTGTCATCAAAAGTCTCGTCACAATATGATCAAGCAAGTCACAATATGATCTGAGAAATCACAAATTCATATTTGTCATCAAAAATCTCATCACAATCAAATATCTTTATATGGTCAAGCAATCTAATAAGAAATTACAAATTCAAACCATGTCCACTACCTTGATAAAGGTAATAAACTAATCAAGCCGATGTAAAGGGGCACAAAGCCCATATATAAAGTGTCACAAAACCCATATGCAAAGTGATAAACTAATCAAGCTGATGTAAAGGGGCACAAACCCCATATATAAAGTGTCATAAAACCCATATGCAGTTTACAAGCACTGAGACTTGAACTAAGAACCTCATCGTTCAGGTACGGTTACACTTATCAGTTGAGTTTTACAACAAAAACACGTTACCTTTGAAATGTTTAATTTATTTGTGAACCACCCTTGATATGGCGCTTAACATAAAATCTGTTTTTTTTTTAGCATTAGAAAGTCTCTCTTTAGGGAGTATTATAATCAAAAGTCTCATCACAATCAAATATCTTTATATACTCAAACAATTCAATTAAAAATCACAAATTCAAACCACACCCACTACCTTGAAAAAGTTAATTAACTAACCAAACCCATATAAAAGGGCACAAAATCCACATACAGTTTTCATACAGTGGGACTTTAACCCGGAATCTCACGGTTCAGGTACGTTACACCTATCAGTTTAGCTTATAGCTTATAGCTTATATGTTATTTGAGTCTTCCTTTCTCAACAAAAAAATCAATCATACTACAATAAGGGCCAATTGTTTAAATAAGGACTTAACTTTTTCAAAATTACTTGATTTAGAGTTTAACCTTTCAATTTGGTCGAATCAACATTTTAATTTGCCCAAATTAAAAGGTTGGATCCTTAATCAAACACTAGATCCTTACCCGCGCGCTTCGCTACGCGGGGCTGGGAAAATGAACAAAATCTTTGTTTGAATTCTTGTGCTTGACATGAGTTTTAAGCTAACAAATTAGAAGAGGTGGAACAGAATCTTCAGGAAGCAAGTTAACTGTCAAATTCGTAGGACTCTTTGGGGTTTCTTCAATCGACACTGCCTGATCTGGTTGACCCTGAAAATCCAACAGATCACCCCTATTAGTTTGCCAACACACACACAAACACATATAATGATGTCTTCACTATAGTTTTAAATACAAAACCTGCTTGCTTGAAGGACTATGTCCCCATGAAAGCCGAACGTTCCTTCTTCCTAATATGGTATCATTCAAAACTGATAAAGCTTGCTCCGCGCTAGTCCTGATATACAGCATATTGCAGAATAAGTAAATACAATATAGATATAATTGCATAGAAAAAAAAATACATGAGGTTAGTACTGCTCACCTATTTGCATACTGAACAAAACCACAATTCTTGTTATTAGGAATTTTTACATGAACCTCACCAAGCTGACTAAACATTTTTTTTAATTGGTCTTCAGAATCACTGGGATCCAAACCACCAACGAATATTTGCATTAAAGCATAAGATTTCAGTTCACCATACCAATGAAAGAACCATATCTATATATAAAAAAGGCTACCCACTGTGGTATCATTTGGATCATTCTCGCCAGGATTTGCTCGAGCATTCTGGTAAGTAGCTTCAAACGACAAATACATGTAAACTACTCTAAAATAAGATGACAAAAAAGAGACATGCATGTACCATCCCCAAATTAATTAATGTTTTCATATTGCTGCCAACACACAACCAATTCAATAAGACATCTTCCAAAAGTTATCTTTGGTGTAGTGCTTGCACAAATCCTCTGCAGCAAGCTTTCTCCAAGGCATAGGCATCTTGAGGCTAAAGACCAAGTTTAAAATATCATGAACAGTAATTATATCAAAAGTGCTTAAAATGATGAAATTGACAACAACATTTCCTTCCCATGATAAAAGAGAAGATAATGACCTGTCATATGAATCTAAATACTATTTTAGCAAGAAAAGTCAATTGCAATAAAACTTACTTTCATTAACTAAAATAATCTTAGCAGGCTGCTGAACATGAACTATTCAAATTCCATTTCCTCCTGAATTCTGTAAAGCCCATGCTCATTAGCTTATGGAGTAAATACCTTAAATTTGTGTTCAAATGCATGCATTTAAACAATAAATCTTTTCTCCAAAGTGCTATTTTTCTATATATGTCCAAAGTGCAACTTCTAACATAAACATGTATGCATGTAGCCTTCATTTATCTATTAATCATAGGAATACCTTCCCATACCAGGATTAAGCTTTATGAGATTTATTCTTCAGACATCTTTGTGCTCCTTGTTTTAGCAACTTCTACAAAAGATGTAGCACATAGCCCTGTAAAAAATAGAGAAATTTTTATACCAATAAGTTTTTACAGAAAAATTTGTATAATGCAAAGTAGTATGTACACAACTAATGTTGCACTACTCCCCCTAATATCTACTCCTTTCATCCATCCCATTTCAAAAGGAAAAGGGACAGGATACCTAAACAAATACCAAAGAAACCACCAAATCAAGCAAGAGCAATTCTTAGTTTGTTGAGCTTTATTCAACTCTGATGTATAAAGCAGAGAACAGCAAAAACCAAAGCAGAGGTAGGCAAAGACCATGAAATCTATATGGCTAGCTATCAAACTGAAGCATGCAAAATATTAGCTATACCCATATGCATTTAATTTGACATGTGGTGGTAAATCCATGCATAAATTTAACCATAGAAGTACAAAACAATAAACTACATTCTTTACTTTTTGCAAGGAAATATTGTAACTATCAATGTTCTACTTAAATTTGACTGATCTTATCAAGATATAAAGCAACAATCAAAAGGGATGTTAAAGCAAAACCTGCAATTATTGGTGATAGATTGTAAAAGGAGCTGAGTATGGTAAGAGGGGCACAAAATCCTTAATCCAAGGGTCCTGGTCTGGTGCAGCAATAATTAGGCTACAATAAGACATTTGAAGTCAGAGTAATGGGATTATATGATTCTTATAATAAGAAATTGCTTAACAGTTGTAGCTCTAGATACCTGGAGAAACTATTTTCCATCCACAACTTAACGGACTCTTTTGGTGCCTTGTCTCCAGCTTTAGGAGTCCTTTTAAATCCAAATATTGGATATTTTATTTTCATATAATAATGCTTCATCTAAGAGTAGTGAGCAAAACTTCTTGGATATGCTAAAACATGTTTTTAATTACATCAACTGCTTATGCAATGGGTATTCAAGAATTATTCCAGTCAAAAGAACTAAAGAAGATTACTTATTAAGAGCAAGCATAACTTTTACTTCTTTAGACTTGAATCATCATTTTAAGCTCAGAATCTTTAGACTTGAATCTTTCATCATTTTCAGCATGCTTCTTCTGGTTCTCTTGGATAATGAAATGAAAGACACTTTTAAGAATACTTATTAGACGGAAACAATCCAACAATGCGTGCACCAAGGATTTTTCACATAGGCATAAATTTTATCTCAGATGTTCTAATATTGAATCATAAACAAACATAAAGAAAAAAATTAATATCCCATAGACCCATACCAAGAGACAGAGGCCTTTGCGGAAGTAGTATCTGCAAAAATATAACAGTCAACTAATATAAAAACCTGAATGGAAAAAGCTTTCATCCCTAAAAATATGACTAACCGTTTCTCAATCTCTTAAATATGCTCCATTAAGCTATTGATGCAGAGTATTAGAGCTCTATGGCAACAAAGTCTGATGTATTCCAACCCGGAAAGAGACATCAGAATCTGGTTTATCATCTCATCATACATTAAATGAAATTGGAAACATGTCCAAAATCTCATACTTTTTCAGTGGTAAAGACAACATTCTTGCAAGAAGAATATATAATCAAAATCATTATTGGAAGATAACTTTAACCATATCCAAGGAAACCAAGAATTGAATGACTCCACCTACAAATAAGGAAAATAAGGACAAACTGCAAAAGATAATCAAAGATTCTAGTAGAACAAATGTAGAAAGGGGATAAACATTTCCTTTGGTTCTTAGCAAAGCTAACAGAACACAAATCAAATATAACGACCATTCTTACAGTATGTTCTCATATAACAATTTATCAGAAATTTACCTCATATGTTCATATGCAGAATGTAAGAATTTGACTTTCTTTAAGCAAAAAAACTAATCAAGAGAAAAGTAACTTGCCATTGAGTTCTATTTTGGTTACAGAAGGCAAACATGAATCCCATACAACAACATGCATCACTCTTCAATGACAGACAACTCATTAAAGCAGCTGGATATGTCATCACATGAAAAAAAGATCAACAAAAAAAAATCAAAACAGAGTATAATAACCAAACAAAGAGTGTCAGAAGCAACCTAAAAACAACAACCAATGAGACATAAAAACAAACATGTCATATACATACCATAAACACGCTAGAAAACAGAAAAATTATCAAACTCTAACATCATCACCCCATGACCGAACCCTCTGTCTAATTGGTCTCAATCCTTCCTCCTTGGAATACAAAAAGAACCCAAATTTTAACCAAAAAAAAAATATCCGGAGAACCCGGAACAGAGGATTGAGAAAAAGAATTGAGAGAAAGCATCAAAAGCCTACAATCTAACAGCAAAAACAATCAGTACTTCTGTTGAAAATCTGATAACTTAAGAAGAGAAGAACCTACCTTGTTTATCCGCTTCACATGACAACAGAGTTCAAACAAAAGCAACAGTTTCAAGATATAGATTCTTGAACTAAAATAAACTCTTAGCTGACTTCCTCCATCTTTTATTGCCATTACTTTTGTATTCTGAAAAAACTCTTAAGACATCAATCATATTTGGAAGTCCCAAGCCAGACTTCTGCTCTACTCCACCTTCTATCAATATATGAAAACTTTAAGGTCATTTTAATTGCTAAAAGGTGATCATTTCCTTGATTTTAGCTACTTAGCAGCTGAAGAATCATCTGCAATTAGTCAAGGCATGAGGCATAGATTATCAAAGCATACTGATTGAATCTGAAATCAACTCCAAGATCAGAACATTTTCCATTCAAAACGTATCAAGAGTATTCAACTACAGTAAATTTTACCAAGCTTTATGCTCTTCCTCTCTTAATCTTTCTTTGTTTCTCCCATTCAGAAGATACTTCTGAAGCCTTGGCCTACAAAATAATAAGCATCAAGCATTATATGACGTCACTGCAAAATTTCAATGATCATTCCATCATAGCAAATCAACCAAACTCAAAAACGAAACAGCACTTAAGCAAGAACTCAAAATTTTACAGTATCTAAATTCTTTAAAAACAAATGGAAAATCTGAGCTCAAATTTCAGTCAGAATTCAGGTAACATAAAGGCAACCAAGCTATTTAAGAAAGCCTTTGACTTTTGTTGGTATAATTGTTGGGCAAAAAGGAAAAATCTGAGATTTTGCTTAGAAAAGTGAAAACCCAAATAAAGTTAAGCTTTACTTAAAACTTAAAAGTATATATCTATAAGCTTCATTAAAGCAAATCTAAAGGAAAATCCAAACCCCATATCTAAAATTCAAGAATTTTGTATGGTTTGTTCAAGGAAATTAAGAACTTACATATCATCCATGAACTTTGCAGCAACCATAACACTGGTAATAAGCATGCGATGAACGTTGAAAGAATTGATTGGCAAGGAGGGAGAAAACCGATCAAGATAAACATAGGGAACAATAAAGCAAGACGTACCCATCTTCGATCGAACTCTCTGTTGCTCTCTCTTCACCCAATTCTTCAGAGGCTTCCAACAAAATAAGACAGGAAGAAGAAATTCCAAATAAGACAAGAAGAAAAAATTCATTCAAAAATCTCGAAATATAAACTCAGGAAAGAGGAGATGAGGGATTAAAAATGAAGAATGGCAGAGATTGAAGCGGTGGATTTTTGAATGAAAACCACCGACAAAACAGAACTTAAATAAGAGATTGAGGGAAGCGGTGCTGGGGATTTCCAAATTAACCCAAACACAAATTCTCAATTACCCACTGAGATACCCCTGATTACAAAACTTAACCTTGAAAAAAAATTTCAAAAACCCTAAGAATTTAGGAAAAGAGGGTAAGGCAGTATATCTGTCTTATCAAATTAGAAGTGTTTAGATTTCTTCCAAATGTTAGACCTTACTCGAGAATTTATCCTACTATAAGATTTTAAACTTCATAACTATGTGTCATGATTGCTTTATCTCATAGAGTTATTGCAAGCACTATAGGAATAGGATTTTCAAGGTGATGTTTGTGTTGCGATTAATCAAGCCTAAAAGAACAAATAAGAACAAGAAGATTTACGTGGTTCGATCAATTTGATCTACGTCCACGGGCAACGAGAGATTCTTATTAATTTTGGGAGAAAAACGATACATCAAGAATACAAGATTTAGACCCCTTATATGAACATAGGGTAATTAGTTCCGATCCCTCCACTTCCATCACAAACCTCCAAGAAAAATCCACAAAATTCGTAGCTCCACAAATTTCGGGTCGGGTCACAATTGGGGCCGAGTTAACAAGAATTCCAAATGCACAAGTAACAGTTTGAAACATACAATATATAAGGTAGAAGTTTGAACAAGTTTTGGATTAGAAATTCCTTCTTTTTCCTATTTTCTTTTCTTAGTTGAGGTGGTTATATATGTTAATATTGTTGTAACTTCGGTTATCCCAGGAATTAATCAAACAAATAATTAAAGCAGAAAACAACAAAAAAAATTTTCTTGTGGACCTATGCCACAAATCTCCACTATCAAATCAATCAATTACAATCACTAATCATAACAATCTCTCTAGCAAACTCTCAATCTAATCAACCCAACATGGGTGATTCTCTCATAACAACCTAGAGCTATCTTAGCTTTCTCTCACAACAATAGACCTCTTTCTACCTCACACACATAAAAAACTAAACACAAACTGTTTATTTATACTAACACAAACTTGGACTCGAAGAATCCATTTCCTATTAGGATTCTTGTCCACCAATAAAAAAACTCTAGAAAAATCCTAATCCAAATCCAATTAGGAATTGGGTCAAAATCCTAACAATCTCCACCTTGACTCAAATTCCTTCATCAAAACTTAATTGCTCCACCCTTTAACTAAATCTGCAAAAGTAATTTTCTTCTTTGTTGGCAAATCCACATCCTTTTTCTCAATTTGATGTGAAGATACTGATCAATCTCCTCTAATTGTGCTTCCAATCAACTCATACAAATTCTTTGAATTCTTTACTCCTTTCATCACAATCATCGAACCTTTGGTGATCTTCAAGCCTCCACCTCGGCAAGAATATCCATAACCCAAGCTATCCAACTTTCCAAGCGAAATCAAATTCCTTGTAAAGTTTGGAACATACCTCACTTTCCCAAGCATCTTGACACTTCCATCATGCAAACGAAGTTTCACACTCCCAATGCCTTCAATTTTTTTCTTCACCATTATTATCCATGTAAACAGGCTATCACACTTCTCAAGCTTCGAAAACCATTCTTTCTTTGTGCAAATATGTTCAGAACAAGCAGAATCAAACGCCCACATATCTCTAGTGTCTTTCTTTTCTTCTTGCACCATCAAAACAACATCTTCATCAGAATACTCCTCACAGTTATCTGCAGCAGCAATATTAACACCACCCTTATTCTTCTCTTTAGATTTCATGAAATCCCCCAAATCTTCCATTAACTTCTTGCAGTAGGCTTTTATGTGCCCCATCTCATGACAATAATAGCACTCATTGCTACTCATATCTACCCTTGGCCTCGAACTTGATCTTGCTCTTTCATTGAATCTACCTTTTGATCTTGCATCATGCTTATAATCTCTTCCATTAGATCTTCCACGATCCACCATCAGAGCACCATTCTCTTCATCTTTCTTTTCAGTTTCTTTTAATCTGTCATACTCATAAATTACAGAAGTCACATCTTGCAAGCTCAAGGTTTTTCTACCAACCATCAAAGCTCTAATCACAGGATCATACCTGTCGGTAAGAGAATTAATCAACAAAACTGCTTTATCAACCTCTTTCATGACTTCATCAACACTTGCCAGCTGAGTAACCAATCTATTGAACTTGTTTAGATGTGCCCTTAAACATGTTCCCATCTTCATCTTCAATCCAAATAATTCTCTCTTCCAACACAACATGTTAGTAATCGATTTTCACATATAAATCGACTCCAACTTATCCATCAACTCCTTTGGGGTTTTCACATCTAACACATCATACTTAATTTCAGTAGCAAGAGACAAACGAATTGTACTTACTGCTTTTCGTTGAATATCTCGCCACCTGTTGTCATTCATCGCGGAAGGTTTATCAGCTTTAAGCGTATCTCCCAATCCTTGTTGTACTAACACATCTGTTACCGTACTCTGCCACATCTGAAAATTGTTCGTTCCATTAAACTTCTCGATCTCAAACTTCAAAGCTGATCCGCTGCTTTCTATCATCTCTAATCAACCAGCCTCTTGATACCATTTGCTGTAACTTCGGTTATCCCAGGAATTAACCAAACAAATAATTAAAGCGGAAAACAACAAAGCAAATTTTCTTGTGGACCTATGCCACAAATCTCCACTATCAAATCAATCAATTACAATCACTAATCATAACAATCTCTCTAGCAAACTCTCAATCTAATCAACCCAACATGGGTGATTCTCTCAGAACAACATAGAGTTATCTTAGCTTTCTCTCACAACAATACAATTCTTTCTATCTCACACACATAAAAAACTAAACACAAACTGCTTATTTATACTAACACAAACTTGGACTCCAAGAATCTCTTTCCTATTAGGATTCTTGTCCACCAATAAAAAAACTCTAGAAAAATCCTAATCTAAATCCAATTAGGAATTATGTAAAAAACCTAACAAATATTACAATGGAAATATATGGAATAGAAGATATAATACAAGGATTCGAAGTCAAGCATTTGGTGAGCATAAAATTTGATCACTAGGCCAACAGCTGATACTCGGAAAAGAAGCATTTCTAATCTACCAAAATGTTCATTTCTCATTACCAGCCAGTTGGAAAAACAAACAAAAAGGAAAAATAAAAGGGGAAAGAAAGGAAGAAAAGGAAGCAATTTTCCCATCTCACGTTTCCTATTGAAACAATATATATACATGGGTCCTCACTCGGTTCCTAACCTGATCATATACCTTAATGAATCCAGCTGTGTCTTGTTGTGAATGAATAAATGACTCGAACCTGCCTGAAGGCTCCAGTTTAAGCCACATATATATAGCTCAAATGTCATTTTTAATGAGAGCCCAATAATGGAAAACAAACATTTCGTTTCCCGTGCACTAGTTTTTCCAATCAAACAGCTTCAATCATCAAATAGTACTACATAAATAAATGAACCTCAGATTTTATTTATTTTTTTGAGTGAAAATGGGAAAAAGAAAGTCATCCTTGTAATTAAAAACAATAGTACAAAAGATAATTAAACATCGGCAACATGGGTAGTATGGTAGGGGCAAATTACATAAGTCATGACATTTTTTTTACTGGCCCCTCCCCTGAAAGGCTGGTTTTGTTGGTGTGTACAAAGGGTAGAGGAATAATGGAACAAAATCTAAACAAGCATTGGAATCATACTTCTCTCAACAAAATGAATCAAACTCAAACTGGGCATTGATCATTTGAGTGGAGGTCACTAGAATCTTCCATGCTCTTCTTCTCATCAGTTTCAGGATCCCCTGTCTTTTCATGGTTGTCAGTTTTATTGTCTTGTTCCATTGTAATTGGGTGAATGTTTTCGACAGGGTAAACTTCAGAAGCGCCTAATGTGCTAAGGACAACAATAGTTTTGAGTTGTTGATCTGGTTGCTTCTTCTCTTCTTCAATACCCTTTTGGCTGTTCCTGTAAATTCCATACAGAAGCATCTGAATCATCCCCAAGATGAAGCCTAGCACATTCGGGAGCTGTCCATTAATCACAAGGAAACAAAATTATTATTACAAATTTAATTGTGGTTCAAAAGTGAAGTGAAAGAAGAAAAAATGCTACTGTCCCACATATATATATGTAAGAGAAAAACAATAACTTACAGCAACGCAAAGGTCTTTGATGAATAGTCCATAAGCAAACCACATGATTGCACTCAATGTAAGGAAAAACGATAAGTTGAAAGGCATGAACTCAACACTTTTTGTTTTAATAACTCTTGCCTGCATTAATAAAATTACAAAAAAATATAAAAAAAAAATGATTACAAAATTATAATTTTTACAGTCAGTAAAATGAAAGTTGATAGAAAAATTGCATTATTTTAAACTCACCACAATGCTTAAAGGTGCTGCAAAGACGGATACAGATATGGCAACGCAAATCCAACCAAGAACTTGAATTCTGATCGAGCCTTTCACCAGAAAGTGTGTGAAAATAAGAATTAAAGAGAAGAGCCCCACGTTCATGGACACAAAAAGTTTCATAGCAGACATCTGCAGTTTTCATAAGTTAATTGATTAATTTACATTATATAATACTATTAGATCATTTTAATTTAATTAAGCTAATTAATCAATTGAAATTAAATTAAATTAAATTAATAATTACCCTGCTATTCTTTGAAGCATAAGCAAGGAACAAAGAAATGTAAATAGTCTCGACGACACATCCAAAGGAGTTGATAGTGATGAGAAGGAAAGCATTCTTTTTTATCAAAGCGTAATAGAGCCAAAGCATGGAGCTGAACAATGCCACTTGGTATGGCAGTGATTGGAAACTCTCTGTTGATTTCTTTCTGTAAATTCTGTAGAATGTTGGTCTGAAAATTTTCAAATTTAAAAAAAAAAAAATTAATTAATTAGTTAAAAAATTTAAATGATTTCAATGATATGTAAAAGAAGATGAAATAGACTGATGATACTTACACTGGAGCCAGATATACAAGGATGGAGATGATGTTACCTGCCATAAATTGCAAACAAACATCATTGGTTAATTTTTTATATCATACTATATATAATAAACAGCTATACTTTTTGCATATTATAAAGTTTAATTTCACTGTTCAACTACAGCAAAATATCTTAAAAAATGCATTCATGCAACATACATAGGTTTGTAGTATTATCAAAATAAGTAAATTATTTTCACATGATTGGGGAGGAAGGTGGATCACCATTTAGGTACACAACACTAAATATTTGAAAGCGAAATATATAACTTTTATGTTTAAAAGTATATATAACTAAACATTAATGAATTTTAGGTGAAAATTGGAGGTACTCTAATTAACAGGGAAGGGTACACAACACAATAAACCAGCTATATCAAACGAGTTGATAACTTGTTTGAAACAAATAGAGATCCAACAAGCAAAAATAGTAACATTAGTTGCTTAACCTAACCAACTTTTATTATTACTAGAAGCCTGAAATTAATAAAGTAAAAGAATTAAGAACCTAAGCCAGGCTTTGCGTATGAACAAGGGAGAGCAATGTTATGTTAATCAAACAGTGGAGGAAAAAACGAGAGAAAAGATATTGAAAGAAGTAGAAAATTACAAAAGAAAAAAGGGAAGATGAAGAAGAAGAAGAAGAAGTTGCATGTAGGGGAAGAAACTGAGATGACTACAAAATAAGTGATGGCCAGCCTGAAAAAGGGTTATGGGGAAATGAAGAAAAAGAGAGAAAGAGTGCAACAAAGAGCATTTGATATTTGGCATAAATGAAGATTATGTAATTTACCTAAGATACCGAATGCAACAGCCCAAGAATGGTGATCACCCATTATGGCCATATCTCTGTTTTAAGTAAGCAAAAGATGGAAAAAAGGAAAGTTTTGGGAGTCAAAAACAAGTCTCTGTTTAATGGAAAAAACAGAAGAATTGCAGAGGGGAAATTCCCCTTAGAGTTGAAAAAAGGGTTTTGTTATCTCTCAAAGTCTTAAAGCCCTTTGTTTTTCTCATGAGCTAAAAAGATGGCAAGGCGAGGGGTTTATATATAAGAGAGGAAAAGGGTTGGGTGGTGAATGCAGAATTGCTGATGCAATCAGAGAGAGAGAGTGTGCGTATTGAATTCATTCTACTCGCATGACAAGTGGAACATTAGTAGGTAGCTTAGCATAATATCATTTTTTCCCTTAAGTTTTAACCCTTTTTTTCCCTTCACAATTTCCCCCTTCCCCCACGTGCCTCTTTAGTCGCGTGCCCCGCGTTCCAACCTATTTGGCAAGTTCCCTCCTCTTCACGGTTTATGTTTTTTCACTCCTTAACCAAAAATAAACTTGAGCTCCTTCATAATTGCTGCTGGTACCCTACAAGTGAAAAAAAAAATTATAGGTGGGTGTTTATGTCACAAAGTGTAATAGCATCATATGTTTTAGATTTTTCTGTTATTTTAGGGTCTGTTTGGACTATTTTATTTATTAACATAAGTGCTTCTGAAAAGAGTTTCTAGAAAACGCTTCAGTTTGGATATCCTGACTTTCAGTTAAAAAAAAAAAATTAAAAAATGCTTTTGAAAAGCATTTATGGATTTTCTGTTTGGTCCGACTTAAACTTTTTTTTATAGATAAGCTGTAAAATAAGTTAGGCCAAACAAGCACCAATTCTGTAGGGGCAGCAACTTTTGTTGTAATCAGTGTGTGATTAATTAAGAGTATTTATGTATATATATGAATTTTATCATGACAAATCTACCATGTTTGCCTTTTTTTTCCTGATTTGATAAAATTAGTATATGATTGCCATCTTTTTAGGTTTAATTTAAAAAGGTTGTATTGAAGTAGTCATTATCAAAATCCAACAATCATCAACATAGCATAGTATACCCTAATAACCCATAATCCATATAAGGAAATGAAGGGATTTCATATTAATTACTATCATCATATCATTATTATAACATATATTTATTATTATTATCATGTTTAAATTTACCGTACTTTTCAGTTTGGGTGTTAAAAATAAAAGTGAGAAATGGAGGCGGGCACGCGCCAAAAACAGGGGTGGCAATGGCAGAATCACGAAATGAGCAAGAGAAGAGTGTATAAATAAGAATATGAATGAATAGAGAGGGAAATTTACGTTACAGAAGGAGCGCAAAGGTGTTGGCTGAAAAGCCAGAATTCACGTCAAGTAATGAAAACACAACTTTTAAGCCGTTTCTCCTTCTTTTTTATTGTGTGCCAAACCCAAATGCCAATATATATATGATGATACAACTAATATACCCAAAGTCTTAAAACACACACAAAATGGAACACGTTCATCCTCGTCAGCCCTAAAATCCTCTTTCCAAACACTCCAAAACAAAAAAGAAAAAAAAGATTTTCTGTTTCGTTCTATATATTAATTTTTTTTGGTATTTGTTTGATTGCGTTTTTTCTGTTTTTTACATGGCAAAGGTTTCGTGTAGGCATAGGAGAATCGGCTGACTTTATTCTCCTTCAAGTTTTGTTTTTCTTTTGAATTTCTTTTTTGCTCTTTGCAGTTATAAATATGATGAGAAAAAAAAAGGGTTGAAAAACAGGACAAAAAATATGACTTGCAAACAAATAATATGATGTTGTTATTCTTCCTTTGTATCTATTATATGGTTGGGATTTGTCTGGGAATGCTAGGTGGACATCCTAGAGCTTGCCAGATTCGTGGTTCTACGTCTAATTATAACAGATATACATATCAACAAAATAACTTTTTTTTTCTCTATTTTTTTTATTATTTTTCATATATAGCTTTTGGATTTGATCTTTTCATGAGAACTACATATTTATAAATTAACATTTATTTTAAAAAACTAATATATAGTATTTATTTTGGTGTAAAATTTGCACTTTTATGATGCATATCCTCAATGCATGCATATATCGATATCACACACCAAATGATTTGGGGGTACTTCCCCAATCTGATTGAGAGACCCAATAATGCTATTGCTAGCTAGGTAAGCTTTAAATCCCCTTCTCTCAAGACCCCACCTCTTCTTAACTCTCTCTCTCTCTCCCAATATACATTATACATATATGAAACAAAATCAAGATTTTCTTCCATTCTTCCTCCCTTTTATTAGCCTTACATTACATGACATCAATTTTCTTTTTTTTTAAAAGAAAAAAATATGGATCGTTGAAGAAGTGACTAAAAAAAAGTTTGGGTATTGGAATGAATTATTTAAAAGATCAGACATTCAACTTTTTCGAGTGGTTGATCTGATCTTTAAATCTTTGCCTCCATTTGATTTGACTTCTGGCTAAGAATCATTAACTAATAGTGTAAGGGATTTAAAGTTAACACAAAAATTTAAAAAATTAAAAAATGTACTGTCGCTATCATTTGCCTAATGATCATAGTCATGATTTATGGAGCGTACAGAAGAGCAGGTTTCATGAGAGAAATAGTTTCGTTCATTGCATTAATTCACCGAATTAATAACAATAATGCCGGAAAAAAACTTAATAGAAAAGAGAAAAGACGGCTAAAAGCTAATTAGCTTATACAATTTGCAAACGAAAAAATAAAGAAGAAATTAAATAGAACACACACAATGAAAGAAATGTGGGGTTCCAAATATTTATCATATGCAAACGACGGGTAGATGTCAAACGTGGGGTTATGGTTCATATTTATCATCTGAGTTATTGCTTGATATCAGCTCAACAAAAAGGCCACGCCATTGCATTATTTATTGTTTTGATTTGAAGACACCCCTATAATTGAACTTGGAACTGTTTATGCAGTAGGCGAACGAGAGATAGATATTATAATAGTCATCGAACCGTGTATTATTAATGTTTTTTTTTTTATTTTTCAAAAAAAAAAAGAAAAAAAAAAAGGAGAAAAAGCTTTTGGTCCATGATCGATTGAGCTGAACTTGTGGCTGCCTTGCAGCGATTCATTTTGCCTGATTCACTGAGCTCAAGCCAGTTCACCTCATAATTATTGGAATGGAGATAATGACAAGCATATCATTATTGGAATTGTGGTGGGGTAATCTTAGATAATGACGACCAATTTTAGGAATCAAGGGGAAGCTTACATAATCCTGGGTCCAAAATCTGGGATTTGCTTTTAATTTCCTTTTTTTTTTTTTCCTTTTTATCTTTCCCTCCCCCTCTTTTTGGATTTGCTCTCTTTTTCGAAAACAATATCTTCTCTTGCTAATTATTTGTATTAATTATATAAGTTATAATTCTTAATTTCAACAATATATTTGTAAAGATAAGAGTAAGATACGAAATTACAACTAATCCCATTTTATTAATCATTTTAACAACGTCATATGATCATTTTAAAGTGAATCGGATAAGCTCTTAAATTTTTTGCTACGGGATAAGCTCTTCAAATTCCAATTATTAGCCTCATTTAGTAGAAGAAAGTAAAATACATTTCGGTTTAAAGTGAAGATTGTGAACAATTCTAAAATAGATGAATATAAACATTAAAGTTTTCTATTTTTTAAGCTAAAACTGAAATTTGAAGATATACATTAATTAACAATGTAATTTTATTTTAATTTTCGGCACCAAAATATATAATTGAGCATCCCATGCAAAAATCAGTATCCCTAACCCACTAAGGGAACAGGGGAGGATAGGTTATTAAAGCCTAGCTTAATTGCTGGGTCCAAGATGGTGCTTCTTTCACTTTTTATCTTGTCTTCTTTTTTCGTTTTAGGCTCTGCTTCTGCTAACGTAAGAAATTGAAACCTTTTAGGAAAAAAATATGTATTAAAATTAATTAGTGGTTCATCATTTTTATTATTAAAGAAAAAAATATGTATTAAAATTAATTTTAAAAAGGAAAAATAATTAGATTTAACTAATTTGATAGGAATTCTCTATGGTTTGAACTCTGCAGTCCTCTCTACCAAAAAAAAAAAAAGAACTCTGCAGTCCTCTGTCCACATTAGTTTGAAGGCTTGTTTGACCTAAGTTAACATGACTTAAAAGTTGTACAAATTAATTCAAATTAGGTATTATAGCATATGCATGAGAAGTTTGTGCTGGATATCCCATGATTGTGTTATTTGTGCTTGGAATTCTTGTTAACCCACTTCGAATTGTGACCCGATCCGATATTTGTGGAGTTACAAATTTTATGGATTTTTCTTGGAGGTCTGTGATGGAAGCAGGTATGGATTAGTTATCCTAGTTAAAATAAGAACTAAATACGCTATGTTTATATAAGGGGTTTATATCTTGTATTCTTGGTGTGTTGTATAGTTTTCTCCCAATTAATAAGAATCTCTCTATGCCCGTAGATGTAAATCAAATTGATTGAATCACGTAAATCTTCTTGTTATTGTTTATTATTTTAGACTTGTTTAATCGTAACATATCTATTAGAGCCCTTCCCTTTTTTTTTTCTTTTTTTAAATAAACTTTTCTCTTTTTGCATGGCTCTGCTTATTAAAAGAAGAACGAAAAGTGATAATGATATTTTATATGTTATTGACAGGTTTGAAAACATGGGTCTTCTAAATCATTATAATTGAATATATTATTATTATATTATAGAAAGAGCATATGTTCATCAAATTAAATGCCTAAATCAAGAGACTTGAGAAACTAAAATGATGTAATCATGCTTTAATTTCTAAATTGTAAAAAATATTGCATTTAAGTTCGTTCATGAATGATGCACATGAATCGTGTTAATCATTTATATATAAAAAAATAAAAATAGTAATTAAATTTATATTGGCTCACTATTCGCTTGGGTTGTTGAATTTTCGTTTGTTTCTTTAGATTGTTTTGTTTTTGTTATGATTGTGTACATGCAATGGCCCAATCTTTGTACTAGAATTATCTATGTTTTGGGTTGGTTTGGTAGGGAAGATTTAAAGGGTATAATGATTTAAATTTATTAAATAAATTTGTTCTCTGGATACATATCAATAATTTATTCATTCAAATGTTACGAGGTGAGATACTGAGATTGATGAAATGTGAAACTGAGTATTCTATGTTATATACATCTATCATCTGGTAAAAAGTTTGTTTAACTTAATTTTTACAAGTTCCATGACCTATATTTTCTTTTACTATTCATGAACATGATATTTAAATGAGTTACACAATAATAATTTTTATAAGTTCCATAACCTATGTTTTTTTTACTACTCATGAACATGATATTTAAATGAGTTACACAATAAGAGGTAATCCTCTACTTTCCCTTAATCCCACCTCGTCCATCCCAGGATTCGAACTCGGAACCTCCCAAAGGAAATCCCAAACTATAACCACTGGGGTTTCCCTTGGAAACCATAACCTATGTTATTGTTATTTGGTTAAAGGTTCATATTTGTTCCTAATGTTAATTTACAAAAATGTTCAAATAAGGACCTAACTATTTTATTTGGTTAATTAAGCTCTCAATGTTGCAAAATCGATTCAAATCAATCCTCTGACGTTAAACTGACAGCTTAATAAACCCCAAAACATTAAAGACTGATTTGAGGCGATTTTAGAACGTTATGGACTGATTTGAGACGATTTTGTAATGTTAGAAACTTAATTAACTAAATTAGAAGGTTATTTGAGTATTTTCGCAAACGTTAGGCATCAATTTAAGTAATTAGCCGCCTTTCAAAAAAATTCCTTAAGTAATTAGCCTTGTTTTTTTTTTGGGGGGGGGGGGGGAGGGTAAATTTTGTAGTAATTCAATTTTCTTCCTAATTTCTTTCAAGATACAAATTTCAAGTTCTAATTGGTACTGCAACGTACGATCGCCTTAAAAGACAAAGAGAATAAAAGAGAGCCTTAAATGAGAATGAAAAAGTAGAAAATAGAAGAAAGTTCTTGGAGCATGACCCAAATTCGAGATTTTTCTAGGGGTTTTAAATGAAGATTGTAAGTATATGGTTAAAGGTATGGGAAATGATTAATCAAAAGTGTACGGTGTGGCTCTTGGGCAGGACTTAAGGTGATGGAACAAACATAGATGATTGAGATATAATAATTAAAACGAGAGAAATGGGGAGAGGGGAGTAGGGACGGAGGGGTTGCACCTAAAATGTCTAGAAGC
Organism: Corchorus olitorius; assembly: GCA_001974825.2. Taxonomy (NCBI): domain Eukaryota; kingdom Viridiplantae; phylum Streptophyta; class Magnoliopsida; order Malvales; family Malvaceae; genus Corchorus; species Corchorus olitorius. The sequence goes on along the minus strand of AWUE01015112.1, from coordinate 8,471 downwards.
GCAAATGGAAATAGTTACGTGCCAACAGAGAGGAGGTTGAATACAGCTTGATTTCTGCAAAAGCCAAACTCTCATCTCATTTTCCGTCCCTAAACGCATCTTTTCTCTCTTTGGTTTCAAATTATGCCTTTTAGTCATTTACAACCCACTTTTTTTCATGGCAGATTTAAGGAAACCCTGTTTGAAGCGGAAGCTTTTCCATTTCATTCAATCCTACAATCTTTCCGTACTCAACTATCCTAATATTTATTTCTATTTCCTCACCTTCCCCTCCACTTTTTAAATCATTGTCCCTCACATTGATTACCTTCATTTTAGGATAACACTAGACAATATTCAAAATTGAATAATTATTCCAGGAAACGGTTCTATGGTGTAGTGGTTAGCACTCTGGACTTTGAATCCAGCGACCTGGGTTCGACTCCCGGTAGGACCTATTTCATTCATTTTATGTTTATTCATTTTATATTGGATTTATATATAATATACCGTCAGTGGAGTTTAGCAGACTATACATGCAGGTTAAAGGTTGACATAACACGGGAATAGTTTTGAATTTTAAAAATAAAATTAATTTTGCCTTGTTTTGAATTTTAAAAATAAAATTAATTTTGAAAAGGCAAATTATATAATACACCGTCAGTGGAGTTTAGTAGACTACACAAGCGGGTCCTGAAGGGTGACATGTGTCCTCTAGGGACTACATTGAAATATTTAAAATTTAATTAATTAAAAAAATGGACATGTGTCAACTCCACAACCCGCTTGTGGTGTCCAAAATTTACACCGCCGGTGTATCAAATAATTACCCTTTTGAAAATGGGTATGTGTCAACTCCTCACCTGCTTGTGGAATCCAAAATTTACACCGTCAGTGTATCAAATAATTATCCTTTTATATTTTTCTAATTACTAAAAATTCCTAAAAAAAAGAAAAAATTATAGGATAATTTTAATTAAAAAACTGGAAAAGAAAGCAAAATTTTATATTGTTTTTTTTCTTTTTTAAGGAAAAAGGAATTATATAAAATTTATCATAATTTTATAATTTTAATTAAAAAAAAGACAGTGGGAAAAAAGGAAATTTCTTTTTTTAAAAAGGAAAAATTTACAGTATAATCTTTATTACAAAAAATGATAATTACAAAAAAGTGTATGGGAAAAAGAAAATTTCCTTAATAAAGAAAAAAAAAGTATTGTATAATTGTAATTACAAAAAAATGAATATATATACAGTATAACCTCTATACAATAATACTCTATAAATTAATAATCTATACTATATATAAAAGTATGAATAAGGGGAAATTTTATGTTTTCTGATTGTACCCCTTTTTTTCAAATATATTTCTAAATTGCCATTACTAAATAATATTTTAATTATTCCATTATTAAAATAATGGAAATTTAGATTATTCTCATTAATTAGGATCCAATATGACCAATAGGAATGCTCCACATCATCTTTAACATCTGAAATTTAGTCCAAAACATTCTCCAAGTCGGTTTAGGAGAAGATCAATTCTGTCCAGAAATTTGAATGGCAAAATCGTCCACCGGAATGGCAGAATTAGATCTCGAGGTAAACATAAAAGTTGTAGATCTTGGAATCCTCTTTCTAACGGTACCTCATTTGCATTTTTTTTTCTGAGCTCTAGATTAAAAGTTATGAATTTTCTTCCAAAACTGCTATTGTGAAGTCCTCCTTGAAATAGGATTTAACAATGCCGCATCATTACTGCATCACAATTACTGATTGGACTTGAACTCCTTCTTTGGGCTTCCATACGAACGATTGGGTCTAAGAATATCATATTTAGGGTTCAAGACATTTGTCTTGGCAATTTGGGCTTCATGGACTCAAACGAGTCTAATAGGCCTATTGATCCGAAATTAGACAAAATCAATAGTTTCTCTCCTTTTTTTTTGAGCAAAAAACAATACTTCATTCATTCAAATGTCAGGATTACAAACGTGCAGACAGTCTCCACACCAAGCAATATAAGCTCCAACTTCACAATTTAATTTTGCTATATGAGCAAAACCATTTGCATTTCTATTTACATAACTAAAAGAACAGAAATTAAAAGAAGATCCTAATACTCTAATTTCATGAATCAAATTTCCCCCCTCCCAAAGGACAAGGCCTGATCTATTAATTTCCTGTATTGCTGTCAAAGAATCACTCTCCAATTGACAGGAATCTAAGTCAAAAAATCGAGCTAATATCAGACCAAATCGAATGGCAAGGACTTCTGCAAACAGAGGGTTTGGGACATTACCAATCCTTGCAACAGCCGCTGCTACTACCAGTCCATGTTTATCCCGTATTACCACCCCCAATCCTGCTTCCTCCTTGTCAATTGGAAATGATGCATCAGAATTGACCTTGTGCTGAGCTTCATCCGGTGGAAGCCATCTCTATATCGGCATCCCTTGTGTAGGAACCAAACCCCGCTGCCTCGAAACTTCAAAATCAGTCACCAACTTTGCTGTTGCAATACATAACGCATTTGAAGTCTTGCACACATACTCATGTAATGCCTTATTTTTTTTAAACCAAATTAACCACAACATAGTTGCTACCAACTCCAAAGACCCCAGTTGGGCTGCTTTCTCCACTAACGAACCCCAAAAATTATCACCCTCCATCCAAAGTTGCAGGCATTCTAAAAGCCAAGGACATGCCTCTTCCCAAATCTTATAGCTCAAAGGACATTGAAAGAACACATGCAACAAAGAAGACTCTACATTGGAACACACTGGGCATAATTCATCGACTAGAACTCCCCTCTTCTACAAATTCATCTTAGTTGGCAAAACATTATGCCATAAACGCCAAAGGAAAATTTTGATTTTCGGTTGAATAGATGCTCCCTAAATCCGTCGCCAGAAATCATTTCTGCAATCCAAAGGAGGAAGTACCTTTCCCAATAAAGCTCTTGCCATATGGTACCCCGATTTAACTATATAATGTCCATTATTCGTTTCATTCCAAATCAGAGTATCTCTACAGGAAAATCGAGACAACGGAATACTAAGCACACTTCCTACATCTTGAGGTTCAAATAATTCAACAAGCAAATCAGTATCCCATTGGCCATTCTCCATTAACGAACTCACTTTATTTGGATGGCAAATAGTGTCAGAAATCGGCTGTGGTCGAAAATTAGGAGGCTTGTTTAACCATTTATCAGCCCAAATATCAATTGACGAGCCATCACCAACTCTCCATCGAGATCTCAACTTAATGACCTCACTTCCTGCCAGCAGACTCCTCCAAATAAACGAGGGATTACTACCCAAATTGGCTGTCATAAAAGTGTTCTTGTTAAATTACTTAGCTTTCAAGACACGAGAGCAGAGAGAACTCTGATCATGAATAATCCTCCAACACTGCTTAGCCAACAGAGCTAAATTAAAAGTTTCAAAATCACGAAAACCCAAACCCCCGTCAAGCTTTGAAATACATAAATCAGCCCAACTATTCCAATGTATTTTCCTCTTAGACTCATTACCACCCCACCAAAATCTAGCTATCATCCGATTCAAATCCTGTACAAACGTCTTTGGAAATTTAAAACAGCTCATAAGATAAGTGGGAATAGCCTGTCCAACCGCTTGAATCAACACTGCCCGGCCTGCTATAGATAACATTTTCCCCTCCCAACTCTGAATTGTCCTCCACAACCTAGCCTTAATCACCTCAAGTTCTGAATTCTTAGATTTTCCAATCATAATTGGCATCCCCAAATACCTGTCTTTCGCTAAAATCTTCTGCACTCCCAATCTCTGCATAATACAATTCATATGCTGCTCCGTTACATTCCTACTAAATAACACAGCAGATTTGTCCACATTAATCATTTGGCCCGAAGTCAATTCAAAAGTCTTCAAAATACTTAGAATAGAATCACACTCAGCTAAAGAAGCTTGTAGAAACATTAGACAATCATCCGCAAAAAATAAGTGTGAAACTCTCGGTGCAGTCCTTGCAATTGCCACTCCCCTTATAGAGCCATTCCTCTCGGCATTTTGTAAGAGACATGATAGCCCTTCCATGCAGAGAAGAAACAAATATGGTGATAATGGATCCCCTTGTCTAATTCCCCTCGTTGGATGAATCACCTCTGTTTGATCACCATTTATAAAAAACGAGTAGGAAATTGATTTCAAACAAGATAATACCAGTGAAATCCATTTGGTAGAAAAACCAATTTGTCGCATAACACACTCCAGGAAGTCCCATTCCACTCGATCATAAGCCTTGCTTAAGTCTAACTTCAAGGCCATATATCCTTCATCCCCATTGCGTTTATTCTTCATAAAATGCACAGATTCAAACGCCACAATAGCACTATCAAATATCATTCGCCCAGGAACAAAAGCACTCTGAGCTGAACCAATAATCTGGGGTAAAATCTCCTTCAATCTATTCGCCAATGCTTTAGAGATAATTTTAAAAATTATTTTACAAAGACTTATAGGACGAAAATCTTTAACAAAAGAAGGATTGGCTACTTTCGGAATCAACACAACATTAGTGTGATTAATATCCATTAACGGAGCTCCCGAATTAAGAAAAGACAATGCCATATTACAGACCTTATCTCTTACTATATGCCAGTAACGTTGGAAAAATAAAGGAAACATACCATCCGGACCTGATGCTTTATCAGGATCCATAACAAAAACTACTCCCTTGATTTCATCTTTTGTAAAAGCTCGATCTAACTTCATGCACTTATCCGGAGAAATCTTTCTATCCAACAGGCCAGCTACTGCATGCACTCGATCAATATCAGGCGATGAACTTGTAAAAATGCCTTTAAAATAGTCCTTTATTAAGTTCTCGACAACACTCCAATCACTTTGCCATGTCCCTTCCGAATCTTGAATTGCCACTATCGAGTTCCTGCGTCGTCGATTCGAAGCGATCGAATGAAAATATTTCGAGTTTCTGTCACCATCTTTTAGCCAAGAAATTTTGGACCTTTGTCGCCACATCACCTCTTCTTTATCATAGAGAGTATTCAATTCGTCTAAACATTCTTGAATATGATGATTTCCATCTTGCTGCTCCACATCCATGTAAAGATCCTCAAGTTCCTTCTGCTTACTTTTGATTTTATATCGGACATTGCCAAACACCGTTCGATCCCATAGGTGTAAAGCCTGACTACATGAATTAATAGCTTGCACAATGTCTGCACTTGGATCCGGATCCCAACTTGCCTTAATGACATCCTTCAGGCCTTCATGCTTGATCCACATATTTTCAAATCGGAACCGCCTCTTTGGAATAAAATCCAGTGGAACCTTGTCTAATACATTAATCAACAGAGGCAAATGATCTGATTTGGAATGAATTAAAACACGAGCATAAGAGTACAAGAATCTATCTAGCCAAAGAGCATTAGCTAAAGCCCGATCTAGTTTCTCATAAATCATTCCCTCCTCAAAACATCGTGACCATGTAAAGACAGGTTCCTTTGTTGGTACTTCTTGTAAGCTACTATCATCAATAGCCTCTCTGAAATCTAACATATGACGCTGGGGTCTTAGATTACCTCCCAATTTTTCATCATTCGATAGAATTTCATTAAAATCTCCTGAGCATAGCCATGGGAGATTAGATTGAGAAGCAAGCAATCTTAGCAAGGCCCAAGATTGATAACGTTGATTGACTTCAGGGCGGCCATAAAAGCCAGTAAATCGCCATTTGGAATTATCATCATAACCCACATTAACATCTATATGCAAATTCGAATACGACACAATAGAAACTGAAACTTCATTATTCCAAAGCATTGCCAAACCACCCGACCTACCACTACTAGCAACACTAAAACAACAATCATATCCTACTTTACAACGAATCCATTCCATCTTTGTGACAGAACATTTAGTTTCATAAAGGAAAATAATACTAGGGAAATTATTACATCTTATTAAACTATGAAGAGCAAACACTGTCTGAGACCTACCAAGGCCTCGGCAGTTCCAAACTAGAAGATTCATTGTTCCCGACGGGGATGGTTCACATCCACCCTGGCCAATGTAGAGTTATGATCAACTGGCTGATCTTCCGCATCCCACCATTAGTCACACCAACATCTCCCTCATTGCGATAAATAGCAGGTCCAAATTCATCATCTTCATGATTCACCACCATCACCTCTCTATCCTTGTTTCGTTTATTAGTCCCAGTATTGAAGAAGTCATAATTGGGAACACCTGGTCCTCTTTTCTGGCCAATTTTCAATCTCGGATCAGATCCCAAAACATCAAAAGAATATTTATGGGACACCCACGCCGTCCTCTTCCACTTTCTCTGCTTCCTTCCTTGTTGTGGGGAGTTCGCACCAAAAACAAAAGGTATTGAAGGAGCATATGATTCTGCTGGTAGAGGAATCTAGTCCTCATTATGTTGATCAACAGCCTGCTGCTGGGGATCATTAAGGCCCAAACGTGGAGTAGTACCCTCATTTTGTGCTGGACCCGAACCAGAAGGCCCAATTCCAGGAATTGTTCTTCCTAAGCCCAAAGTACTGTTGCCCAGTTGTGTCCCTTGTAAGTCAGTTCCCATTATTAAAGGAGAGGACTCACCCGTTCCCTCAATTTGCTGCAATAAATTAGCTATTTGCTTCTACTTTCCACACCATTTTTGTAGAGCAGCACGTGAATCAACCAGTAACTTAGAACCCAAAGCTTGTTGCGCCGCAATCCTTGGAGGAGAGGAAACAACTTCCAACAGATTCCCATCCACGTTTCCCACCCCCTGTTTTCTCGCACCATGTGAAATACCCTTACCCGACATCATCTCACACGAACTAGCAGCATATGCACCTGCACGCGCCGCCGCCCTACCCCTGAGCAGCAAACTATCGACATGGTTGCGGAAGGCTCTTGATCGACCCACGCCCGAGCCTGACACCATACCAGAAAGTCCCATTTGCGATCTAGAACTTAGCCTCATCTGTCTAGGCTGTAAATCCAGAGTTTCAGCCCTTATACTATCGTCAAATTGCTTCTCAATGAAACCTTGCTTTTTAAGCATTGTAACACCCACCGGACAATCGGAATCCAGATGAGTTAAGAAACCACAGACCCTGCATAAAGTAGGTGTGGGAGCCTTTTTGTGGGAATGTGAGAAAGGCCTGGTTTGGCTCACTATGGGCTCAAGCCTAGCCCAAATCTCCCCAGTAGAGGAGCTGGGTTTGCACAAGATGAGGCCCAAGATGCTGAGGCCTAAACAATCAGTGGCGTGGCTGGAAAAACCAGGGAAACTCAGCCTTTGCGGGATGGAGCAATTGACGCGGCAGCAAATGGGCAAAACTCAGTTTTAAAATCGCAGAACTGAGGAAGATGAAAAAGATGAACAAAGTAGCAGAAACCCTGATTTCTTTGAAATGGGATGAATCACAACTCTTTATTGATTTTAAAACATATGAAAAACAAATTGGAAGTGGGATTTGGGGGAAAAGGAGGAAGAATACAATGAGAGCAATGGAATCAAAACACAAGCCATTGACAGTAGAGGAAAACACTAATTTGGAGAAGATGGTTCTTGCTTGTTGCTGGAAATCCTTGAAGGACTCTTGAAAATATGATTGTGGGGTGATTCTTGAGAGTAGCCAAGAAGTAAATGGCTGGAAATTCTCTCCCGAATCCTCTCTTTTTAGTTCTTAGTTGCTGCCATTTTTGACGGTGGTGAGCTCCTTTTATAGTGTGCCTCTTGTCCGGTCGGAAGCTTTGTCCGGCTACCCTAGGCGGCTCTTGCTTTTGATTGATTCAGTGAATAGCCTCTGGGTTCAAGACAAGGAATCTTCCGATTTGAGGAAGAGAACAGTGGGCACCTTCTTGCGTTGAAATCGGTACCATGTTTCACCGGGCTCATGTCGCCATTGCCGATTTGCTTTTTACAGCAAGCTAGCTGTCTCCTCTCAAAGTCAAAATAACTTGGCTCTTGATTCCACCCTCTGCAACCCGTTGATTTCCCCTTTGGTGTTAAGGAACAACTCCCAAGCATAGTTGCCTTCTCCAAAGAAGCTAATTAAGCGAGATTCTTTCTCCTTTTGCCTCCCATTCCACTCCCCCCAATTTGTTTTCCCGCCTGTGGGCTTGGACCACAGTTAGTGCCTGCAAAAAGGATTAGTTAGTGATAATCCTTTGCTATAAATGGGTAAATATGAAGAAGTTTGAGTTAACTAAGACTCTTCCCTTAGATGCTTTCCTCTGCAGGAAAGTCTGACCTGTTGCAGCAGGGAATAGGGTTGTGTGCCCTTTGTCTTCAGGTTCTTGGCTTAGAGATGAAGTGGCAAGGCCTCCATCGTTTTGGGCCTTCTTGGGCTTGAGAGAAGAGCTTCAAAAGTAACAAGGCCCAACGTAGTGCACATGGCTTGGGCCTTTGTCACATATATGTATATGTATATATATATATATATATATATATATATATATAGTAGTAGT